>JAUBNY010000305.1:353539-383971 GCA_032275445.1 Crypturellus soui | reverse complement strand
GATGCTATTTAAACTCCTGTTTTAAAGAACAGAGATCCCACATCTCTTAAAAGACAGCTCTTCTGCTTTTCTATATAATAATTTAATTTAATAGTGATTTTCCCATGCTGCAAGGTCAGTTCATACCTCTGCCTGTGATGATTGCCTGTAGTGAATCAAATCTCATCTTTTACGCCCTACCTTTATCACAAAACTCTTGCAGAGGTAGGAAGCGGGAGACCAGAAGAGATGGTAAGTTGAACAGGAATGCTTCGTTTGTCTCCTTGAAGTTATATCACTATAGGTCAAAAATACCAAACCAAATCTGCTGAGATAGAGAGCTCCCAAATGAGTACTGTTCTGTAGCCTGGTTGTTAGAGCACTTTGAAGAAAGACAAGCTTGGATTCTTGTCCTTGCTCTCAGATGACTTCTTTATGTTATTCATATGCTGTTTCTCCAGGTAATTCCCAAAGGTATCCTTAGATTACGGAATTTATTTTTTTCATCGTAGACTTTAACTTTGTTCTAATTTGCATGCCTCACAAACTGGACTGCAACACCTAATAACTGTTTAAGTTCTTTTTTTCCTTTATTTATTTATTTACTTATTTATTTTTTCCCCAAGGCTTATGATTTTATGTAGAAGAGAATGACTTGGGGAAAAAAAGGATATTTAATAACTGTCTCACACAATGCACACATTCGCAGCAGTGTCCTGCAATGATTTGTCTTTTTTTCTGTATTTTCCAGTGCTTATGCAAAGCCTCCTGGCAAGATCATTTCTACACACCATGTAGAATGCAATTAGTATGCCATAGATAGAAGAGTGTGTAATATGTACAGTATATCATTTGCCTAATGCACCCAAAAGGATTGGTTACTCCACTGGAAGAATTTTTGAATAAAAGTATCTGATGAGTGTGCCAGACCTATCTCATACAGTGAAGTGAACTATAGGGAGAAAATTGGTAACTCTTTTCAGAGCTTTCTCCAAGGAGTGTGCAGTAAATAATTTATCCGTCAAACACTAAGTAATGACAATAGAACAAATGCAAAGCAAGTTTCTCTGTGTGAAGCCATCCATGCTGTGCATAGAATAGGAGGTTGAGGAGAGGCATCTTTAGGAAGAACGTAGGTAAACAGCAATTAAAGACTGTATTGTAATGCGTGTACACTAGGGGATAAAATATATGTTCCGCAAGCATATTTATTTGTGGCATTTCCTAGCTCCCCATGAGCTTGATTTTTCTTTCCACACTAATTAGTAATTTTTGTAATCTGCTGATTTTTCCAGTGTGATTTATGTTTCAGTTACATATCATAGGTATAAAGAAAGTGATCTTATGCATAATTCACTTAATGATTCACTTTTAAATATAAAGTATGTGATGTACATATTCTGTGATATTATTATTAACTGCCGATTAGAGGTAATCAAACATGGCAAAATCTGTGCCTGATACTTGTATTTTGAGTGGCTCCCAGATTAGTCACAGTCATGAACCTTTAGTTGAGCACATATTCAGAATGCCCATCTAAGCATAAAATGTCATTTACTACTGTGTTTGCTATTTTTGTTTTGGAATACTGCAGGCAAAGACCATGTTCAGTGTTCGGAGCGTAAGGACCAGAAAAACCACTTTGTGACCCATGGTGTGGAGTAGCATGTGGGGGAAGTGTTTGTGGGACCTGAGCCAGCCTGGGCTGTCACTGTTTGATGTTTTTCCTCTTCTCCCTTCAGTGTTCTCTTTTCTGACTCTTTTTTTTTTACCAACAAAAGAAATTGAAATGTATTTTTGGAAACAAAGCACATGAGAACTGGTGAAAAGACAAAGCAAATAGATAATGACAACCTGTTGACAGAAAAGTGTTCTTCTAAGCTGCTAGTTGTGAGATTTACTATTAATCAGAGGCCTAATTCTGCAGAATGATGAATGCCATCCTTCATGAATGCTTACGAATAATACAAATATTTGCAGAAATCACTATTCATTGAAGAGCATTCATTAGAATCCAGTGTTGCAAAGCATTCGGCCAGCTATATGATTGTATGCGGATTGGCGAGAAGCTTTCCATTCCTGCTTTTGAAAGTCTAACTGACACTTGGTCAAGCTTAGAAGAACAGAATGCTGAAACTGTGTTAAAGCTCAGTTTGGAGGAATAGGCCAGAGTTAGGAGTTGATGATGACACTTGACTTCAGATTTTTCCAGCACTACAACAAATGATTTAGGTACCTGTTTACTTTCTCTATTCTGCAATTTGCCATCTGGAAAATAGGGATTTTTTTTTGTTTTGTTTCATAGCTTAAAAAGTCAGAGGTAATCAAATAATGTTGAAATTGATTTCTTAACCCTCCCCACTGCCCTGTGCTGCTTTCCTCCAAGATACGCATTGCTCATAGAATGAATAAGATGTAGGTGCAGATACCAGAAGCAAAATCCACATATAGATTATTGCCTCTATCCTGTTATTTATGAAATGAGATTTCAAATATTACTGCCTACACCATATTTATTGGTTTACAGAACTGTGTCACTGTACGGGTGCAGAATATCATTTATGTTTTGGAGCAATTTGTAATTGCTTTATTTTTCACGTCAATAGATTTATCTTTGGAATAAGGACGGTAATGGTAGAATAAAATATTTCCAATTAAACAATAGTAATCTCTATTGTCTTTGTACAGCTGCTGCTACTAAAATGAAAACAGTTCTCCTAAAATATTCTCACATTTAGTATGCAGTGTATGTGACAAGTACAGATGCTTGCATATTCTTTTTGGTTTGGAATTACTTCTGAATCACTTTATAGTATCTTTTCTTAAAAAAAAAAAAAAACAAGAGAAATCTCTGAATTTGCTAATTTTAAGGTGTTCTTAGAAATATATTATTGGTGAATGCTGTTTAGTAAAATGATTAATTTAGTAAAATGTCAGCACTAAACTTCTGTAAAATTAATGGATTTAAACAGAGAGCTTAATATTCACAGAGGCAATCAAAACTACATTTTGACTGCGACAATTTTTCCCAGGCTTTGACATGTTTCTAAAAATCTTCATATTTAAAATTGTGTGAAATCTGCACCTACTGACTCTGCTGTCTATAACAGTAGATTGCATCTTAACATAAGTATGAAAATAGCATTAAAAACTATGCTAGCACTTGTATTTCTCTTTTATATTTCCCCACTTATTGTTAAAGCACGATATCTTAATTCATTTTAAACACCTAAAATTAGTGAAATGTGAATGTCTTTAGTTATGCAGTTGTCAGTGATCTTGATCATAGTTAAATCAAAAAGACAAGGAAAAATTGCTATCACTTGACTAAGTAGCCCAGAAAAATAGATCCTGTTCTGCAGTGTGTATTAGTTAGCTCTTTTTAAAATATTGCTTAACAGAAGAAACAATAGTACAGTCTTCTTATCCATAACATCAGAAATGGAGCAGATTTTCCTACTGTAGCTTTTCTTCTTGACAATAATAATACTAAAAATAAGGAAACCACATTTTATATCATGACTGGTCCCAATAAACATAGAACATGTCCTTCAAGTGCAAAAATTAGTTTGAAGTTTGACAGTGTCAGAATGTTTCCATGGTGCTTTACCAATAATTCTGTATTTCCTCTGTTCTACTCCCTTGTCCAATGCAAAAAAAGGACTTGAGCATGGAACCTAAGGCACTTTTTTGACATATCAATTCTACACTTTCCTAGTCTTTTTAAAAGTAAACAAGGAACTGTATATAAAGATTGCACAACTTCACTGTAATTGTTTACTCGGGTGGCAATTACATCCCTTATGTATCTTACTTCACAAATGCACAAATTGTATTTACACATTTAATACAATTGCTGTATTTCGCTTTTGTCTGATTTTTTGACGCTGCCACAAAATGACTACCTGCACAAAGCATTGTGGGTTATTTTAGCAGAATCTCCCACAGGTATATCCTGTGAAGTACAAAATCTAGTTTACAAGTCTTTGAAAAAGACAAAGAAATGAAATTGTCTGTCTTACTGTGATTGATTTTTCTCCCTGCCTTTCCTTCACACCTATGCCTTCCAGACAGATACAAAGAACTTACATTCGTTTACTTTTTTTCCCCTCTCTCTCTCTCTCTCTTCTTTCTTATTCCTTTTGCCTTTAAAAACAAGCAAAGAACTTATCAGTGGGATGAAAAAAGAGTCGTTACCTTTGCCCAGATGAATATACAGTATGTCATAAGACAAGGAAGATCAAGAAGCAAAACCAAGTGCTGTAGAAGTTCCCACTTTGATGCCAAAGTACTCTGGCTGTGTAGCCTATGGTACAGTGCTATGAATGTGCTAATGTGCTATGAATCTCTAATGTTGAGCTCATTCCCCTATAGGGTGAAAACAAAAAAACAAAAACAAAACAAACAAACAAACAAACAAAAAATATAAAATTCATCACTGCTCATCATATCCCTCAAAAGTGTTTTCTTACCCTGAACCAATTTATTTGTCCTAGTTCATTTTGGGTTCTGCTACGGCTTCCATAGAAACCAATTAGCCTAATGTAGTTAGTGTCCTCTTATTCTCTCCTAATGAAGAGTCCTCAACCTCATTTGAGTACTTGACATTGTTGATAATCCCATCTTCCTGAACTATCTCCATAGCAATCCTAGTTACTATGCAGTTACTTTCCTAACAATCTAGCCCATTTTTGTCTTTCAGATTTTGGCCACCTCTTTGTGTTGATAACCGTTCTGTTCACAGCATAACAAGGTTAGACTTGAAAGTTTCCATTTTCTGTGTTCAGGTGCCCAATCTTCCTCTTATTTGTTGTATAAACTAAGTTACCAATACTGGGATGACATAGCAAATTCTGAATGGCTTCTGTTTTGAGATGTTTTGAGAGGAAAAATAGCAGATTAAGAATTTAATTGTTGGCATTGGGATTATTACAAAGATGTGATTTCAAGAAGATGCAAAGTATCCACATAGAAGATGACTTATTTTTTAATAATTTTAAAGGAAAATAATTTTAACTAGCTGAACTTACCCTAAGCACTATACTTTCTAGATGCATTGATTTACTGTGATAAGATATAATTAAATTGTACTAATACTCTTTAAAAGTTGTATCTGGCAGTAACATTTATAATAGTATAGAGTTAGAATATTCAATGGTAGAATGAAAAACAACAGGCTCTGGGACAAAACCATGAGGGAGATTGAAGGAATTATTGTTAAATCACTAAAACTAGTTCAAAGGCTAACAAAATTATATCCTATCCTAACATATACAAGCCTTTGCTGATGTACGGGGAGATCATATATATATATGTATATATATATATATATACATATAGTATATATAGTATAGTATATATAGTATAGTATAGTATAGTATATATAGTATAATATAGTATATATATAACAGGAAGGACATTCATATGAGTATATGAAGAGCATTGCTCTTTTGCATACATGGGTGTATAAAGATCATAGAATCCGGAAAGAATCAGGAATTCTAAAATTCACCAAAAGAAAAACCGTAATGCTAATTCATTTTTCTTACATAAGGCTTAACAAGTTATCTAACAGAATTAGTCATAGTTGAATTTTAACAAAATCACAACTAAAGTTTAGTAAGAATTTGGAGCATGTCTATGTTTGACATAAATATATTTGCATTTCAATATCCTTTGACATTGTTTCTAAATTATTAGCTATTCAGTGAGCATAACTGATTAATTAGATGAAATTCAAATGACAAGGCTGAGCATATTTTAACACAGAGATATGATATAGAAGGTTTGATTAATAATGGAAGTTGCAAAATATCATCTTTCTTTGGAAACGTGGATGTAGTTATTCCTTAAAATTAGGAAAATAAGACACTTGTTATTTCATATCTCCAAAACTGAAATAAAAAATTGCTTTCTGAGATTGTTTTTAAACCATCTTGACTATGGAAAATGTGATGCCCAAAGAAATTTGTTATTTTTGAAAATAATCAGGTGAATAATCATTGGAAATAAAAATTGCTTTCTGAGTTCTCTTCTAGGAGTAATGGCTTTACCTCTTGAGGTTAAGATCTAGGGATACCTAGAAGTCATGAGACTTCTCCTGGTGATCTGTTCTGCCTTGCTGCACTGTGTGGCACTCAAGCACGTGCCCTTGCTTTTGAGCAACAGGGCAGCACTGCCATCCCTAACTGTGGCATTGGGAGCTCCTGGCATGACAAGTGGGTTCTGTCCTGCTCGGTGTCCTGGATTTGCTGTGGGCTTCTGAGCCTTCCTCCTCATCTAAATATTCCCCCAGATGAAGAGCAGAACGGGGTACAATATCATATGTTACACACAGAAGTAGTATAGAAGAGGAGGGAAGGTGGAGTTCCTGCATTGATAGCAGGTTAAAACACAGCATCTTGCTGAAATAACCTAAATGCCTCAGTCTAGTTCACAGGTGATGAATGAGAAGACCTTGTCTGTGTTTTTCTGCATGGTGGTTTCACTGCTGTATCTGCAAACAGCAGGTTTGCAAATACGTGGTGCACAGTTCAGCACTTATTTCTCTCTAAGGTAATAAACCAGTCCGTGAAAAGCATGCTGTAATTCAATGATATCCAATCATAGGCAACAGCCCTAGAGTGTTCTTCACAACTATGTAGTGTTAAAACTGATATTTTGCTAAGGTTTAAGCTTAGAAGTATGTATTGCCGTTGACTGCTACCATTGGTTGTCTGAAAAACTTTATCTGGTGTCAAATTAACATGGCATGTAGTAATAAAATCTTTCTCATTACACTTAAGAAATTACTTAAAATAGAAACAACTTATGAGAAACTGAAAGAATTATTTCCATGAACATATTTGTTCTGTGCTTGATTAAGAGAATCCTTTAAGGAAACCTATTTTAAAAGATTTTGCAATATTTTCTATTCAACAGGTTTCCAGCTTGTATGTATGCTTGTATGGCATCATAATTGAACACAAAAATTCTTACTCCAGAAGGAGCTTTACATTTTTTATACATGGAAGTGAGAGAAAAAAAATCCATAGAAAATTAATTGAAAATTAAAAAAAATGAAAAATTGAAAACAAAAATGTTGTATGTAAAATTTGTGATTTTGATGTGTAAAATTGTGTAAAATTTGTGTTTGTGATGATAGTCAAACATTTTATGTTTGTCTTGGTTTTATTGAACTTATTTTTTGGGTAGAGTAAAATTTGAGTAATGTATTCAGTATGCTCAACTACTAAATTTCTTATTTGAAGCATGAAATAGGCTGAAGACTTGAAGTTTTGGCCTAAAATAGTCAGGCTGTAGTATATATATCAACAACAAACAGAACTGAGGATGAGAACAGCTTCACAGACTTCTCTAATGGCTCTAAACTAAGGTGATGATTTGCACATATTTTCCGTAGTCTTTCAGTAGGGAATTCGTGATAGTGAAGGACCACTCCATGTTCCTGAATGTTCATTTTAAGTCCTGCTCTGTTCCCCATCCAGTGGTTCAAGGGTACATGGAGAGTCCCAGCTCTCCTGCTGCATGTGCCATAATTCATCCCCTCTTGCTGTGAGGGTTAGCAGTTCTATCCAGGATGGCATTTTGGTAAAAGCAAAAGGTTTTGGTGGCAAGGGAAGTGGGACAAAAACAGTAGAAACTGGTCAGAGAATCCCATTCCCTTCTAATAGTTTGCTACAAAGAATAACAATGTACTGGTTTTTGTTTGATTGTTTGTTTTCTCCTCTCATTTCCTTTCCCCATATACTTTTTTTCTGTATGTAGCCCAATATTGTCATGGCAGTATGTCAACTATACTTTAGAAATGTATTATATAAAAAAGGGAAAAAGTAAAGAGAAGATCCACACAAGAATGCTAATATTGTTTATGAATGTAGGATATGCAAGTGTATGTTATAGAGCCTCAAATTTCCATATCCGACATATCAGTGATTTGTTTTCTGTTATTACACCCTAAGAAGTTGCATGAGAAATGCATGCTGTTAACAACTGATACATTGAACATAATGTATAACAATTTTCAAAGATAATCAAACTACTTAATATTTTCTTGTGGTTTCTTCAGTATAATGCTGAAATTCAGACCAATGAAACACTTTTTTTTTTTTTTAAATGTTCCTTGGGATGCAGGAGAACATATAAATGACACATACTGGGCTGATTCAAGCATTTTTCTGTATTAGCATAAGCATTTCTTTTTGAAAACAAACGCATAAAAAGCACAGCAGGGTTGTAAATTTGGCATTACCATGCCCCAGAGGGTTTATGCTTATGTAGTAAGGTTAGCAAACGAAAGCTCTCTTCCAAAAAAATAGAACTTTGCCACATAAAGGCAATTTGATAGGGGTGTCTTACAGATATGCAGAGGTTTGTCAGTGGAGAAGCTCTGCAGGACCAGCTTCTGCCTGGCAGTACTGTCATTAAAAAGAAGGAATCTATACTGTTATTTAATATTGCAGATGCTACTGCTGTAAAAGAAGAATATGGTCTTAGTTCATCTTCCTTCCATCCCTTATGCCTTAGCAGAATGGTTCTCTACTAGATTATTGTTTGTTCTTTGCCTAGTTAATTTAAATTGTATCAAGTAAATGAGCTTCTACATTTGTCCTGAGGAGATAATTCTCCAGTACTTGTATATTGAATTTCCTGATAGTCACTCTGTACCTCCCTATTCCTAATTTCAAATGGAAAAAAAAAACATTATTTTAAGGAATATCTTGTAGGCCATACCAAATATTCAGAGATTTTTCCCTTGGTCTTTGCAATTTTTTAAAGTGCATTTCTATGATGTAAAGCTGCTTGGTTTTAAAGGAAACTTCCTGATTTATTATTATTATTAATGTTTTTACATTCTGTGTTTTACGTATGATTAGCTTATTTTTTTAATCCATGCTACATCACGCGAAGTTTCCACTTTCTTTTTTTTTAATATATAAGTACTGTAACATATTCTCCTTCCTTTGCTTTTCCTTTCCCTCCATCAGTTCTAATTGCAGAGCTGCTGGTGATGCATGAGCAGAAAGGGAGCACAGCTTGACTTTCTGAGTCCATGCTGCGTTTGAGGCAATCATAAGAATGAAAACAATATTTTCACCAGGAACCTGAGCATATATGATCTTGAAGTCACTGACCTTTAATAAATTTGTAACCTCCAGTTTTGTAGTGTTGTTTACTGTGCTAAGACTATTTTTAATTGATAAGAATGTATATAAGCTCACATCTTACAAGGAGGAATACATTTTTAAAAATATGAATAAGCAAATTCTAAGGTTAGATTTGAGAATTAGATTTTTTTTAATTATATCATTTTGATATGTGTGTCTCATGATATATTTGGTGTTTACCACACTACATTCAGATTTGTGATCCATACAATTAGTAAAGAAGCAATATTTAAAGGTTCCTTGTGTCCCGTTCTTCCTGCAAGTGTCCATTTATTGTTTGAAATTCAGTGGAAAAAAAAGGCATTTTCATCCTTAAGCAATTAGTTACCACAAGGAAGATTTATAGCCTCTAATGAGCATATGTAGTTTTTCGGGAAACTGAAACAACATTACACTAATCAGCTGTGAATGAAATGATATCCTTCCAAACTTCAGTGAGCTGCCAACACCATTTAACCTCCAGATTTTTTTTCTAACTTTTCAAAAACTAATCATGCAGCAGAAGAAATATTTAGATAATTTAGGGGAAAAAAAGGAATTTTAATACTGTAAAACCTAATCACATAGGTCTTTAGGAAAATTAGGCAGCAGGCTTAAATAATTAAATAGCAGCTATTCAAGTTATCTGTGGAATCAAAAGAGATTAAAAGCTTCATGAAGGATAGATCTATCTACTGTCTATTAAAATGATGGTCAAGAACAGAGTAGGATAAGTAATGAATCAGACTCTCATTTACTGAGGTGTGGTTTGTTAGAGCTTAGTAGGTATTACTGTTTAACAGAGAAAAGAGAACTCATATCCTTTAGTAAGATAAACAGCCAAAAAAAAAGGACTTTTATGTTCTTGAAATGAGAATGGATTGATCTGTCATAAAGGAACATGGAGAAATGGAAAAATTTAAGATAATGTAATTGATGTCCTACAAACCATCTTTCTGAAAAAAAAAAAAAATTGCCTTAATATCAACACAAAACTTAGAGGGCTGAATTTCTGGAGGAATCTCTTTTTGTGTCAGGAGGAACAGGCAAAAAGCATTATTTTTTTCATTTTTTTTAATTTATATTATGCAGGTGCGGTTGCTTTAACAAAAGAGCATTAGTAGCAGATTGTAAGCAGCAGCAGTATTCATGAGAACAGAGCCCCCCCCGTGGTTGTTTTTGCAGTTCACTGGAAAACAAAATCAATACTACAGAATTCAAAGGCAGCAGTTCGGGACCATGGATCACTGATGTAAATACATGCACAAATATTATGTAACAATTAATCATTTCCTTTTATCAAAGGAACTTTGCATGGATTTATCATGACACCATTCATTGTCACTATGCTCTGTTAAGAAGGGATATGGTGCTGTTGTACACATGGAAGCTCAGTACTCTGCCCAAGTTCCAAATGTCTTCTGCTGAGGCCACGCAATATTAAATTTGGAATAACTAAGTGTCTTGTGCTGATGGCTTTACTGCTTTCTTCTCACGCCTGGAAAACAGTAAAGTGGTATCAATGAAATTCCATTTCATATGTGTATTCAGACATATCAATAGTATTCTGGTTCACCTTAGAATAATACTGTCAATAAATGGAATCAAAGAAGTCCATAAAATCATTAGGGAATAAATCCTTGAGGGTGCTTGCCTGTAACAGTGCTCCACATTCAGGCATTGTTGGGAATGGCTTAGATTTAGATTCTATTTTAACGAATTGACTAACTTTCAGAAAATGAAGATTCAGGGTCAAGTATTAAAGACAACCGTGTAACTGAGACAGATGCATCTTTAATCAATTCTAGAGGGAGAATCTTTTCCCTTCAACCCCTTTACCTCTTGCTTTTGCTGAGAGGCCCAGAAAGGTTCTTGCTTTTGGCATGTGTTGCCTGAGGCTGCTTCCTGAAAGGTCAGGGTTCCCTTCTTTGGCTGCAAGAACTCATTGACTTCACTGGAATTATAAGTGGTACCCTAGCTGCATATATTGCAAGAACCATGAGATGAATTGCCACTTAAGAAAATGTGTTTAGAATATGCATTGCACATTTGAAAAATATACTAGTTTCACTTTGTTGAAGACTGGTTGATCTATTCATTTTGAACTATCTGCTTTTGAATTCTGCTGTTTTGCATCTCTGAGAATGCTGACAGTCCTGTCCTACAAAACTCAGGCAGTGTGCTGCCCCGCTGGCTGAGAAGTGGGGTTAGAAGAATGTTCTCTCACAAACAAATTTACCATCATCTCTATGCATGTGACAAAAGTGAATTAAAAAGAGAAAAGTACCAACTGCCACATGTCCCTAAATGTATCTATAGGGCTTGTCAGCAACATCCACCTTGAAAAACATTGCTTTACAAAAATACTAAACATTTGCAATTTATAAGAAGTTCTGAGAACTTCTGATAAACAATTTAAAAATTAGTTTCATGCCTGGATTTATGTTTATGTTTTACAGTGGCATTAGGGATCTTTCTGGTCTTTGTCAGACCTCATGAAGGTAAGTACAATCCTCAAAAGCTTTCATGGTTTAAGTCAGCTAATGTAGACTAGATAAAAGATACTATCTCTCTCTGCAGAGTTGTCTTCTTTTACAGTTATATACCTCTTATTTTATAGGGAAGTCCCTATAAAAGGGACGAGGCTAAAATGTGTTTTTTAATCTTACTATTTAATGTAATGTAATATCACAGTTATTTTAAGGTTATTTAAAATCTATAGAAATAAGCTTTCTGCAGATTATATAAATGGCCAACACTGTGGCACTTTTCTAAATCATATTAAAATCTATTTTAATCTGCTTTATAGGATTGTTAGGATCCAGCTTCTAATTTATATGCAATTATCCAGTTTAAAACATTGAAAGATATTTCCTTTAGTTTACTCAAACACATGTATAAATTGAATTAGGTCAGACTGCATCATTTTTACAAGCATCAGTTAATATTCACAATGCGATGCTACCTTCATTTTATTTTTAAAGGCTTTTCATAAACTCGTTGGGTAAAAAAAAGATCATTATGGTGAGGTTTTTGTTTCCTCCAACTAATTACGGTGTGCGATGACTCCTCATGATACTTTGTGAGCACGTTGGGGCTGTGAAGCTTGGGCTTCCATTCATCGTCTCCTTAGATGTGCCGCTTGGTGTCTTCTCGCTATCCAAATTTGAGCGCTGGTTGAAGTAGAGCCCCTCAGTGGCTTGGGGACGGGACTCAAGAGTCTCTTTTTGCCTCATTTCCTCCCTGCATCTCTGCTGAGGGCTGGTCAGGCTTTCTGAAGATCAGTCCTTAAATTACCAGTCTGGCACTGCTGGGAAAAGAGCAATTCTTTCCTGCAATCAGAAGATAAAGCCTCACTGGGAAATCAGATGTAAAGACATGGGAAGAGGCCTTTGGTAATGATAACATTATTTTTTTTTATTGAAGGGGTATTAACCAGCTGGTGTTGGGGACCACAACTTGATCTCCTTCTGCTATCTGCCCTTTCTGTCCCACTGTCATCTCCTGTAAATTTGAAGGTTAGATTTGGGGTTAAAGCTGCTGCTTTGTGGCTGCTGAGTATATTGCTGCAGCATCCGAGGAGCAGTTCACTCCACCTTTCATGGTGTCTCCTTCTCCCTGGCATTAGAAGTTCTCTCTCCCTTTCCTCCCCAGAGCGCACCAGCGCCTGGCTGAGGCTCTCTTGGTGAGGATGCCGTCCACTTGGAGGGATGCCCTCCTGCTGCAGTGTCCCTGCAGGAGCATGGGAAGATGGTTAACATTCTGGGGGCAGTTAGAGCTTGGTGCAGAGCAGCATGTTATGGTGACTGGAAGCAGTGAGGGTCCTTGCCTTCTGGACATTAATGCTCTCCTTGAGGCAAGGCAGGAGGTGAAGAGAGGAGCTGGGCTCTGTGCTTGACCCCAACCCCATCCTGCTGGGCAGCCCTGGCCACCTTAGCACCTTTCCTACCTGTAAGAGGGTAATAATGATGTCGGCCTTCTTTGTAGAAAGCTTTAAAACCAAGAGGTGAAAAGCATTATATAAGAAGCGAGCATTATTATCGTTGCTCCTAGCAACTAGCAGCCTGCTTTCTGACAGCTGCAAGATCTGTTCACAAATGACAAAAATCTGAATTTCCTCCCCCCCTTCATTTTTTTTTCTCTATTTTTCTTGTGAAATTGTGAAACTCTTCCTTTCACCCCTTCTCCCAGTTGTAAGTGCCAGCTACATGCTTACATGATGCAGTGTCAGGGAGAGAAGAAGGGGGGGCCTTCCACCTCCTGCTGCTGCACTGAATTTTTCTTGGAGTCAATGGAAGGATGTCAAGGTCCTGGATTGTATTATAGAAGTAGGATTTTTTTTTGATCCTTTGCTGCTCCAAAGATATTCTTGCAGTACTCTAATGGATAATAAACTGATTCTAATGTGGTCTAAATGTCTGCCAGTAGCTCAAAAGGTAAATTGAAGGACAGAACTATAAGTAGTGAACAGTGTTATTATCATTTTACTCCCACCAGAAAATCAAAATCTGTGTTTGTGCAGGCTCACTTTGTACAGCTTGTCATTCCCCTGTGAGAAGTGATGGGAGAAATGCTTGGCACACTGACTCTAAAAGCAAATGCTTTTTAAAATTATGGAGTGCATTCCAAGCTTGATGAGGGTATATTAATATGTGTTATGACAGGAGCTGTGTCAAATTCCATGGTAAAATGAACAAAATTAGGAATATGCTCGTATTGTAAATCATGGGGCTGCTATGAAAATGTATTTCCTGCTAAAATGACATACACCGGCAGGAGGAAAAACCCATTAAAGTTCTGACAAGACACTCTCGCTTCTTGGGCTTTTACTGGTGATCTGAAATTTGTTTAAAAAGAATTGTAATGAATTTTGCTGGAGTGGGAGAAGAGTGTTGCAAAGTCATTTGCTTTCAGTGGGGATGGCGCAGGAGAGTGAGAGGAGTGAAGGAAAAGCTCCCGAGTCTTCTCTGTTACGTGGTGCCCAGTGGCAGCTGATGGGTTGAATGAACAGAGGCACTTGGGTCCCTCCAAACCAGGTAGCGCTGGAGAACTGCACTAGTGTTCACAGCCCTCCTTTTCCCGTTTTTTGGTGTGAGATTTTGAAGAAGATATAAAAGTGAATTTGGAACTGACTTTTAAGTAGAGTTCAGGCCAGATCTGTCCTGCTTTGAATTACAATTTATGAACTGAAATTTGGAACTGTAAATTATACTTTCTAAGAGTAGCCTATGATAAGACCACATTCTCTTATGTTCTTCAGTGTGCACATAGTTGAATGTCTCTTGTACCCTGACATGCCTGTTTTTCTGTTAGGTGAATGCCGTTATTTGGTTAGAAGTGATACTGTTCTCATTTGTTAACCTTTTGTATATTAAATAACTTTATTGCCTATTTTTAACCTTGTATAGATAAAATAAGTTTATTATCTATATCTATCTACATATATATACACACATGTATATATACATCCAAACAAATAAATACACACCTAATAATATGCATGCAAGTAACATACATGCTATGTTATCTGGAATAAATGCTTATGGAGTTTATCTTTCATACATTGTAGCTAATCATATAGAAATAACTATTATTGTTACTTTTCCCAATTTACTAACAGATGAAAAGGATTTCCCTATCCAGATGACGTTTTTCTGGGACTGCTTTAGATCATTTGCAAATTCGTTTGTAGTACAACAGCAAAAAAATGTTCCAATATGCAATGACCCAGACCACTCTCATCTATTTTATCTGCTTAGCACAAGTTAGGATTGAAGAGCAAAATTGACTTTATGTTTCATGAGAACTTGTAGTTTAAATTTCTTGAAATTCTTTAGGCAGAGCAGAAGGTGTTAATGCTAGTTGTCATCAATGCATAAAAGATGTAAGAGATGATTTTTTGTTGTTGTTCAAATAGTCTACTCTGAAAACAGCCATTTCATGTACTGATTAAAAGTTTCAGGCATGTTTACGTCTGGTGGTAGTTACACTTAGGTTGCTTAACCTGGCATAATGAGGAGACAGTTTCAATACTTCATTGAAAGGTGCAACCTTCTGTGGAAGAGTGTCTGTAACAAAATACAGTTAAAATGCAAGGAGGTAGAAAACACTTCAGCATTACAAAACAAGACCTTTATCATGTAGTCTTTTTTTTTTTTCCTTTTCTGCTTTCAATATAAATTGCTGCACTTTTTTTATTATTATTTATTTCTTTAAACTCAGAGTGTTCTACTATTTGGGAACTTTCCTTTTTCATTTGTATTTCTTTTCAGTCCTGGAGAGGATCAAAGTTGATTTAAGCTTCTATTTGCATGAGGATTCAATATGTTATTTTGGACCTTAACAGCAAGCAGTGTGACTGCAAGAGACCCACAATTGGCCTTGTGTTTCATAAGAGTTTCCAGCTGCTTTTAGTCCTTTGGAGTGAAATGAAATATATCTTAATGGAAAAAGCTTCCCCAGAAATAGATCCCTGGTAAGAGTGAAACCATGAAAAATGATCCTTCTCTTCCTTCTTGAGCCTGCTCTGAGGCCTCAGGACTTTGAACTTCCCAGCAAGACATTCCTAGCATTTGGAGAAATTCCACAGACCTGGAATGTAGCTAAGGGAAAATGATTTTGCAGAGGATGTAGTTGTGCATACACATAAAGTACCCTGGCATTTCCCAGCATCGTTTCCACCATGTGAGAGAGGAACCTCTGAAGAAGTTACCTCTCTTTCCTGACCTCCAACCTGCTCTTTTTTTTTCTGCTGTGGCAGAGAGATTTTGTCTCTTGTACCTGTCTTCACTGATACTGGTCTATATGGGAGTTCAGAGAACTATTCCTGTGTTGATGGTCCCACAGGTCCATTTGAGCTCTTTCAGATGGGCTAGATTAGTAGACTCCATGCTGGACCTTGCCTCCATATGTGGATCAACCAACAAGTACCATCACACTCTGAAGGGCTTCTCAGGAATCTCACCATAGCTTTAAGAGTCCAAATAGAGACATCTAGGTGTGTGACACATTAGGATTTAAAGAAATCTCATAGCCATGTCTTAAATTACAATGAAAAGAAGGTGCTTTACCACTAATTGATTTTGAAATGAGTTGTCTGCAGACACACTCTTTTTTATCCAGTCTCCTTTCCTTCTCCCACAAGATTCATGTTTATTTGGGGAATAATAGAACTAATGGTTTATTTCACAAAAAATATTGTTTAAATAATCAGAGAAACAGTGCATCTAACCACATCAGGCTGAATCTATTACTGGAAATTGATCACAGTGATCTGCAGTTCTTCTACTACCTTTGTAAGGTAGATTTCTGCTTCTGTTTTTACCACACAAATAGTTATTCTAGTCATAGAAAACTTGAGACTGCCTGCAATATCCATGTTCAGCCTCAGACTGCCAGTATGACATGAGTTTTATAGGAATAGCCCACTGGTATTTCAGGCAGACAGACTCAGAGATAGAGTGGCCACTGTCCTGACTATCAGTACGGTGCATCACTGTTAAGGATATCAGGGATACCCTTGAGGGATAAAACTATCACTGTGGAAACAGACTCCTGTGTGGGGAATACTCTGGTTCACAATCTGGTTTATGATACTGGAAATATCTCACTGCTGAAGGTGCTTAGAAGATCATTGTGTTGTAGGTGGCTGTTGCTCATTGGATCTGTTGTAGGAAATGCAGTCAGGAAGGTCAGATGAAATTTTTGGTAATTTTGAGTAGTAAGTTTTTGTAGATAAATATTTAAACATATTGTTGTAAGGGGAACAGAGGTCTTGGACTCACCACTGAAATAACAGGGAAGCCTGTGAGGATCATATTCCCATGGTGAAAACACAAGATAAAATTCCTTCTCCCTTTGCTTTATTGGAATTGATCCATTAGATGGGAAAACTATAAGGAGATGAGTAGGAAATGAGACCTGAAGATTTTTTTTGAGTTTCTGATATTCTCTAAGTACCACTATGTAACACATGATACTGGAGCACTCTTTCTGATAATTGATTTGGTAATCACCAAATGACGGTAATTCTTTTTTCCTTTCTCTCAATCCTCTCTGGAGAAAAAAAGTTTAAATAACAATACATAAATAAATGAGTGAACTTCTGTAGGGAAAAATATCTAAATTTAATTCAATTTAATTCAAATATATTCAGAGAAAATGAATGCCTCACATAGTTTCTTTCAACCTGCCTCAGCAGTAGCCTCTCCCAAGTTAGACTGATAGTGTCTTTGATGTGTCCTGCACCAATTCATGGCATCTTAAAACCTTACTCAGCTCCACTGGTATATACCTTGCTTGTTGCTGGTCTTGCTTGAGGACAGATGCATTTTCATTTTCTTCTCTCTTGGCGTACTGTATCAGTATGTGATATCCAGATTTCTGATGACAGCTTACAAAATTGTTAAGAGCTCTCCTTTTAGTCCAATCTGTTTTGTTTGTCACTGAAGGTAAAGTTCGGATGTACAACATTTTGAAGTCTGCAAAGTTTTTCAGGAACGTAGTTGCTTTATCACATGGACCTTTATTCCCATAGCTCTTAAAGCAGTGCCTTGCAGTTATGTAGACTGCACTGAAAGACTAATGAATTCCTGGGTATTTATACTTTGCCAATCACACTGTTAAAATTCTATATATTTGCTGCTGCTTTCATTCTCATCTCCAAAAGACACAAAAAGGAAATAAAAATAATGATATCATTTTGCCATCAATGACATCAAACTTAAATTACACCTTTACAATGAGGTTACAACGTCATGTCCATGTACACGACTGTTTTTTTAATTCTCGTTATTTTGCTTTGTTTATGCTGGGGATATTTCTTGCATGCAGCATACTGCTGTAGACTTGAAATGCAGTATACAGTGAATTACTCAGGCATCTGCTTGGAAACCTCCCCAGAAATTTCAGTATTGGAAATCCTGATATATATTCTTGGAGCTGGGAAGAGATAAGCTAAATAATGATAAAGAGAGATCTTTGAAAAAAAAAAAGAAAAATAATGTAATAGACAGGAAAATATTAGGCAGAAGTATGTTCTTATGTGTAAAGGAAGTAACCTTGTAATTAGGCCTCTTTATTAACTCTTTAGCAAGGGAAGAGTACAACTGTAGCCCCATTAAATAGCCTTTTAGGTAAATGTTGTTTAATATAGAATCAGTAAACTAAGCAGGCATGTAAACACTAGAAGAGTTTTGAAGTCCTGTCTGCTAGATTTCATTTTCTTTTATGTAGGATTCTTTCTTTTGTCAAAATTCTAGATGACTGTACAATGACAAATATGATGTCATCCATGCAAATTATAGAAGGTATATATTTATGAAAAAATACTATTTGGAAGTATTAAAAATTATAATAATGAATAAGTACTATCTGCTTACATTTTTTTTAACAATTCTGACATATAGCAGTACCCTGAGGGAGTGTTTCAAATTTCTTTTTTAAAACAATCTGACTATTAACCAAGTGATCTAGAGAGAACTTTTAAATGAGATTATTTGGATTATCTATGTACATGCATTTTCACTAAAGTCAGTATCAAAGAAAGAATGCTATGAATAGTATTGTTGATCCTAAATTGTTGATTTCTGATTACTTTTCTTATATTTGTGGAGGGAAATGGGCACTGTTGTTACTTTTAATAAATGTGGCTAAACCTTTTAACTGTCAGTTCTATCACAGGTCTGTCATTCTTAATTTGTATCATGAATGAAAGTGTACATTACTTAAAACCTGTTTTCATAGTCGAGCTAATAGATTTTAAGCACAAATATATACTTGGTTGTTGCTGTTAACACTTTAAAATACATGCAGATGCATTGTATATATATTTGGATATTTTCTTTGGAGAAAAAGACATTGAAATGTTTATTAAATTATTAGTTAGACTATGTTGTTTTGTTGCTAAGCTGACTTTGATTTAAAAATAAGCTATTAGTAACAAAGAACTGATTTGCCTAATTACATCAAAAAACAGAAATGAAACAAGTATGTAAGAGGATTCTTTTGATTGTTCATGTTTGATTACTTATTCAAACTTTTAAAAGGTAAATTATAAAATTACTTTGTATCCACCAGAAAAAAAATCTTTTGTTATTCCTTAAATGCACAGGGATATATCAGTTAAAACAGCTAAAACCCCTCAATGGTCAACTGCTCATAAAAGAAAGTACATATAGGGGAGCTTCACAATCAAACGATATTGTTAGGCCATATATTAATACAAACTGCAAGTAACATTGCATTGATTTATAATCATTTTCTCAAAATCATCTTTTTTTTTCTACACTTAATTCTCATCACAGAGAACTCTACCCATATCCTTCTAGCATATACATTTCTACCACAAATTCAATCTAAGGAGACATATTTGAATATAAAGAATTGCACAACAAATATTTTTCTGATGTTCGAAAAGATTGGACAGTTCCTTGTGATTAACAAAGTACATAAGTAGTGTTTTTATAAATACTAATTTATTTAATAAAAATACAAAAATATAAATATACATATATAAAAATATCATGATGAATCAACACACAGACATTCTTTAACTCAATAAATATGGCAGTAATATCAATCTTTTTTAAGTATACTTTTGAGGTTATGTTACAATGCAGGTGCACCATGTTCCAGCTTGTAGGAAAGGTAATTTAAAGAGACTAAAAAAATTAAGTTTCCATCTCATTAATAAAGGCACAAAAAGCCTTTTATTCAATTTTTATTGTCAATGAAAACCTTTTTTTTTCCAGAGGTTTTCAGGCAGAGAGGGTGAATTATAGATTTTCAAAATTCTAAATCATTCATATTCATTCACGTTGACTTACTGATTAAGCAAACCCTTACTAAGACAACACTTATTTTTTGTATTTTTTTCCCAAGAGAGTAGGCCACTTTATCTAGTAACATAGACATTAATTCCACTAACACTGACCAGGTCACAGATTATTTTCTCAGTCTCGGTCACTTTCCTCTCCACCATACATATCTGCTAGTTTTTTAAAGCGAGGTCCCCAGTCACTGAGGTAATCATAATCCTGGTTGCCATCTGTGGTAAGTGACTCCAAGGAGCTGAGTGAATTTGCTATGGAATCATTTCCCTCATAGGCATATGTTGCTAGTGAATCATAAGGAGGTGCGCTTGGGTCTAAATCATTTTCCTTTAGCCTTCGATGGATAAAATCTTGAACATCAATGTTTTCCCAGATAGGTGCCGTCCGTCTTATCTGAAATATGGTGTCTGGGATGACATCTCTTCTCATCTTACTTTCTTCCCTTGCTTCTGGATTTCTCAGTGTGCCAATGTCAAAAGCTTGGGTATCTTCTTCCCCACCTCCCTCATCATTGTAGGTCACTATGTTATCCCGAACATCGTCCTTTGAGATAATCAAGGGTTCTTTCTTCCGCTGTCTCTTGAGGGCTGCAAACAAGACAACTAATACTGAAACAAAACAAAAGATGAATACAGAGATAGTTAGTTAGCAGTGAAATACAGGATAAAACATTTTGAATTATCTGTGGTTCATGAAAATTTTACAGTTAGGATAGGCTGCTTAACAGGACAGTAATGACAAAACCTAGCCCTAAGTTAAACCGGAAAGAAAAAAATATTAATATATTAATATACTTATAAAATTACAGTTAATATCTGTTCTGACACTTAGCAATAATTAAAATATTATGTATTTGATGTAAATACACATTTTACTATTAAGATGAGGTTGAAAAGCAGAGAAAATAAATTTTACTACTAAAGCTGGACCTCAATTTAGTTTTATGCAATGCTGCCTTTCTAGCAGTCTACAAGGGTAATTTTGTAAGTAATTCATGCTTTTGAAAGCTAGGTTTTAGGTATTCTTAAGTGCCTAATTCACTTTTGAAAATGGGATTCACAAGTCATTCTGAAAATAAGAACCTGAAGGCCTTCAGCTCTCTGTATTATTGACAAAACTCTTTTGCTTTGATGACTGCAGGAACTGAAATCCAATCTTTGCTGCTGTTTCTCTTTAAAAACATGATCCCTCTAGTTTAAGAAACTTAGATGAATAGCTCTTCCTTTTGCAGAGGCAGGGATTGAAGCTGAAATCAGCCTCTTTAGAGGTACATGAAAAACTGCTGTTAAGATTTGTAAATACATAAATACATAATAAATAAAAGTACATAAATACTATTGATTTCAGTAACAATTCCATGCTAAAATGTGTTTAAGAACTTCAGCTTAACTCCAGTAGCTGGAGTGAATACTGGAGGCCATCGGAATCACCTGGGCATGAAGCAGAACAGTGGATGCCAGGCCATACCTAAATTTATTACAGCAGTGCTGAGCACTTGTGCTCAGTTTTAGGAGCAGTTTTTTTACCCTAAATGCTGGTGAATAAAAGGAAGAGATGGACATGCTGAAGGCAGAGATGAATGTAAAGGATGTTCTCTTTTGTTTGTGGTTTTATATGTGCATGAGATCCATTCATTTAAAATTTTTCTAATGCTAGATGAGCAATAACCCACTTAAGCATATTTAGGACCTTCCTATGAAAGAACGGAGACTAACTGTGAGGGCAGAGCAGTAAAAGGTCATTGCAAAACAGTGTCTTCCACAGACAGGCACATAATGTGCTGCCCATGGAAGTCATGCAATCACCAACCCCGGCAGTGTTCAAGAAACATGTAGATGAGGCACTTACGGACATGGTGTTTAAGATTTTACAGTTGGTCTAGATGATCTTAAAGGCCAAGATTCTTAATGAGTCTATGAAATCTTAATGATTGTGTGATTCTATGAAAGGGGCCTTTCAAGTCACAGGCTCTGCTGTGATGGCAAGGCAGAGAGCCAGATGCAGTACATGACAGTCCATGCCATGCTGCGAGTGCTACTGCTGAGACTACGCCAATATACTCTCCTGAGGGACCGAAAGCATGCTCAGGAAGTGCTCAAAGCTCAGCCATATGGAAAGCCTGCTCAAGTTCTCACCCTTCCCTATGCTTCACAAAATACATGTAGTTCCCATATATTGTCCCACTCTTCTTATTCCTTCTGTAGTCCATTGAAAATTTGCTACAGATAGTGTGAATCCAGTTGATTGTGCTAGTAGTCTAAAAACAAAACAAATAAGTACTCTCTTTAGAAACTGGTGTGTGTGCTTTTCACTGTCCACTTGGTGAGCTTTTTGCTAGGTAATGTGTGAAGAGAAAGAGATCAACCACAAAATTTCACAGGAAAGCAGAGAATGAAGAATCACTTTTCCAGTAATGCAGGTTGCAATTTTCATGTCATTAATCCAAGGTTATCTACTGGCATTTATTCTAGGTCTTTCATTTATCCCCTCACCTTTCTAGTTCTTCTGCTTCCCAAATATCAAACTTATTTGTGCTCGCACTTTATGCAATCAGCTGAGCTCACTACCACTCATAAGCATTTGAATGTTTCTCTGCCCCTCTTTTCAGATAAATATTTCCTGAGAATAAAATTACAAATGATTCATGATTAAATAGTTAGTATAATTGATCATCTTTTAATCACTGATAAATGTACTGTGCAGCAGGAGTATGATTTAAAAGACCTAGATTTAAATGAAGTTCTGTCTGTAATGTATGATATTTCTTATATGAGCATGGTATCTAAAACTGGTCCTAGATTTTCAATTTTATTTCATTTAAATAACACTATTTCTCACATTTTTGTGATTAGTAATAACGAGAAACAGCATGTATGTAACTTCCTTTCCTACTCTGCCCCATCCTCTCACACTTCAGAAAACAGGGTTAAAAATGTATATACATATATATATTATATAGGCAATATTTCTCAGCAATGTCACATGAATAAAAGGTTGGAGAACATCGGGAGCCTAGAAGTGACCAGCTCTTCCCCCGGTTGATGATAAATGCCCCATCAAAGGTGCTTACCCAGCAGGATGAGGATGCAGAGAAGGATGGCGATGAGCGCCCCTGTGCTGAGGCCTGCGGGCAGGAGCAGGGCCTCAGCGCTGCAGGACTGCATGTTGCCCCGGCTGTCGCAGGCGCACACGCGAATGGTCAGCGTGCCCGTGCTACTCTGGATCGGGTAGTCATTGTCAAATATTATGATAGGCAATAGATAGGTGCTCATCTTGCTGCGGCTGTATCCATTTCTTCTAGTCATTATCCCTGCTGTGTTATCTGGGATGGAAAAGCAGAATAAACGAGTGCTTGGGGAAGAAGCTGTAGGTGGCATCGGGCATAGAGGAGGAAGGTATTTACTGATCAGTGCTTACCTTTGTTGTCGACAATGGAGAAGTTTGGATGAACGGCAAATTCTGGCACCAACTCAAAGAAAAATTTATGTCCTCGAGCAGGTTCGTCCTTGTCCACTGCACTCACCGTCTGTATCAGCTATAAGGAGAACAATATTTCATGAATTTTAGGAGCCTTATTTGGTGGAAACAAGACCTCTGTTTTTTGAGTACAGCAAAATACCCTGAAGTTCTATCTGAAGGCACAAACTGATGTCCTAGGAGAAATGTTCTTCCCATGAACATATGAGAGATTACTGACACAAAAAAAAAAAGGTGGAGGGGTGTTATTTTGTTGTTTAAGCACATAACAGCAGGCAAAAAAGGATCTAGTCCTCACTGAAACACAGACAACTGCTTTGATTTGTAGTCTGTGTCTTGCAGTGGTGCAGGCACAACATCCCTTCTAAATAAGCTGTAAACCTTCTGTGGCCCTACATAGCTAAGACTCAGAGTTGGGTGTAAACCAGATGTTAAGTGGGTGTAACTCCCAATTCACCTCATCTGCTCCTGGAAATAAATTGGAGTATTGCACTGGAAGGATGCTGATCTGTCCAGAGATAATAAAGGGAGAGGCTTTAAATGCTCCTCAAGTGATACATCTGGCTGTGGAGTTTTATAGCTGCTCTAAAAAGAGTTGTCAAGTCCAGCTGAGAGAAAAGGATAATAAAAGCACCAGCATAGATTCAGAGTAGTGTGGATTAAAAAGAGAGGCCTTAGCAATAATTCTGAATTGGGCAGTCTTCCCTGTTTGTAAAAATGTACACATACACTAAAGATTCGTTTCTTTTTTGTTTTAGCTTTTCTGATTATTCTGAGCCACTATAAAGGCTGAAGGGAAAAAAAAGTTGCAGAAATGAGGAAGGAAATAGCCTGGAATAGCTGTAGTTTGTGAAATGACTCGCAAGTTAAAATCGCATACTACTAGCGTGTGATTAACGTGATGACTACTCGTAGTAGTAACTTCAGCGAGCAGAGATACGCTGTTAGGTCCTTTGAATTCCCTAAGAGATATCTTACTGGAGAGTGATCTCCACTCTACCCTGGCTTCTTGGGAGCATGTCTGAGTTTTATCAGAAGATGACAAAGTACACTTGTTTTAGAATAGGAGTGACCTTCCCTTTAAGAAGCTGTAGCTCAAAATGGCCCCCAAGAGCAGTTTCTTCAACACTTAATTGTAGAAAAGGGAAAGGCGAACTTGCTTCCCTGGAAGCTGCAGGGGAAACCTGCCTTGAAGTTTCTAAGTGCTTCCAGTATGTCAGTGTCCTAAAACCCCACTGACTTCAAAGCCATTTGTAATCAAAGGTTTACTTTGCTGCTTCCTTTTCTGATATTTCCAGGGCACATATATAGCATGAATTCTCCAAGAAAAACAGCAATTGACAAATAACACTGATATGACTTTTAAGCTTTGCAGCAATCAGATTAGGAACGGCGTTTTCTTGTGTACTTCTCTGAACATCAGTTTGAGTAGAGATTGAGAATGCAGTTAAATTTTTAGGTTTTTGGCATTTCAGGATGAAAAACTATATCAGGCAAACATAATTATATGGCTGCCACAAATGCCCAAATGTTCTTGTAACTAAATGTTATATAACTTAAATGTCTTATAACTTACATATTACTATAACATTCACAAGCCAGAAGGCAGCTGCTGTTAGTGCTATCCTGCAAAATGAGTAAAGAACAACAGATTGTCTCCATTTGGTTCATTCACTTCTCAGGAGATCCCACTGAAACATCTGCAAAAGCAAGAGCTCTTCTAATCCCTCTGCTCCCACATCTCTCTTTCTATGAGATATATTCCTGGATAACCTGTCATCAGTGAGAGACTTGATGTGATATTTGAAAAATATTAGCCTTGTACATTAGGAAGAGACAATGCTGAAAACAGGATTATGTTGTTTTTCTAAGTATGATTAGAATTAGAACTACTTTATTAAGGTCACTTCATTTTTAAAGCATGTGATGATTGAGGCACTTGAGGAAGTTTTTTAATTCATTTACCAAGTTTCCAAGGTTAGCCAAATCATTGTTTGTGGCAAAGCAACTTCCTCAGTATGTCAGTCTTGCTCCAACTATACCAATATTTTCAGCTGTCACATTGCTCACTCTTTGCTACAATACCCCTGTGCTAGTGACTGTGCATAGATTAAGCCCAAGATGATGCTTCAATTTCATTGAGTTGTTTAATATAAAATACTACTTTAATATTACTACATTAAAGCATCCTTATAATAGAAGTAAAACATCAAATTAACATGAGATGTTTTTCTAGGATTTTTAGAAGTTTGAGAACATGGAGAGAGAGAGTAAAAGCATCAGATATTATAGAGAAAAAGGTAAAATATGTGATAATATTTGTGCAATTATTTGATGAAAAATTCAAGGAGAAAATATCCTGGTAAAATAGCTGCCAAAAATCACAGCTGAGTATCATGGGGATTTTTGAGATCCCCATGATCAGTGGGGGATCCCCATGATCAGTTTGTTAGTGGGTTGTTTGTAGGATCTGGATTTGATTCCCTTCATGTGTAAAGCACACGGAGCAGACATAGAGGAATCTAATTACATTGAAAACTTATTGTTGAGTGTAAGGCTGAAGGAGGAGACAAAAGTTATTACCTCCTTTAGCTATTGGCTTCATAAATTGACAATCAGCTGTTCTTCCACCAGGAATGATGGAAGAATAAAAGAACAACAAGAAAGGAAGATTATAGTTGAAATTTCCAAATGATGAATAGGTGAAAGGAAATTAGAAACATTATCTAATTAAGTTTTCTTTTCAACTATTCAGCCATAAATAAAAGATGTTAATGTTAATGACAATGTTAATGATAATCATACTAGAAATTTTTTGCATATAGCAGTTTTAAAGGTAAATCTTTTTTTGTGTACATTTTGTAATTTTACATTGGAAATGCATTCTTCTTCCCCTTTGAAGCAATTCTGGACATTGAGTTATGATCACTCTTCATGTCGGCTTCAGAAAAAGATCTCTGACATTTTATGATTTATGAGGGAAGAGTTATTTCGAGAAAATGACTTTTAGTCTAATATGATTCAAGCATATTAGACTTAAAGCAAAAAAAACATATATTTTTAACTTCTATTTTTTTCATACCATAACTTCCCACATAACTGAGCTCAATTTGGAAAATGCAGCATTTCTGTCATTCTTCTATTGCTCTGAGTCTGTGTATGCATATGTTCTGTGTATGAGTTTGAAGAAAGAGCGTCAAACTCTTTAATGGATTTTATCAGGTAAACTCAAATTCTTAGGGGTCACTTATCTGTGAGGATAATGAAAATTCAGTATTAAGCATTTGATATAAAGATTGTTTTTTTATACTCAGACTGAAGAAGTTCTATAGCCTGGAAATATAGGGGGAGTCATGAAGGAGGATTTATTTCCCCTGAAGTTGGAGGATTTCTTTCATGGTAGGACCAGGATTTTATTAAAGGATTTGTGACTATTTCCCAGTGGCATCTCTGTTTTGGCATTAATATTATTTTGTCTTTTTGTCCAGACTGCTGTGTTCTTAAGGCCATGACTTATGCTGCAGTTAAACATGACTTTAGGTAATACTCTGGCTCTTGTATAGATATTTATATTCATATTTATATTCAGCTCTGAAAAAAAGGAATCTGGAAAGTCAAAAGCATGGTGTTTACCCATTTCTGTCTACAAAGCTGCCTTGCAGGAGGCCTGAGAACAAATTCCCTACATATATCTGTTATTTCCCTGTACTCTTTTGAGCTAGTTGGGAGTATTTTGAAATAATAAGGGTCACTGAGCACGTCAGAGCATGTTCTACTCTTCTTGAGACCATGCTCCTGGAAAAGGGGAGCTGCACATTTTCAGGAACCCTGAGTCAAGGGCTCAGCCTTGCATTTGCCCCTAAAAGGAAGCACAGGGACCTTTAAAATAAAGCTAAGCAAGCAGCAGAGATCAGCATTAGCTAGCCTCTCTTTATTGAGGTTTTCAGCCTGCACTATTTTGGTATGTCTAGTGTACAGTTGACAGCTGCATCTTGCCTCCAGGGTACACATTTTACTGATGCAGTAACATGCATTCTTAAAAGGCCTGTTGAAAAGAGTGGAAAAGATGGGGGCTATGGGAGGACAGACACAATATGTTTTCAGGTTAAAAATTTCTTCCAATAGAACAAAATTTTAGACAATTAAAATATCATCAATGCAGTTTGCCACTACTTCTTTTAAAGATATCAGACAGCATAATTAGTCATTGGTATATATATTTTTAAAACACTTTTTCCCCCTAAATTCTTTCCTTTATAATTTTACTTGAATAAGAGAGTGAAAAATAATGCCATTTTCACAGGACGTTAAGGATTCTGTGCTGTTTTAGGCAACGTTTTTCTGAAGCTTTAGGACAATGCAGTTGTCATATAGGATGAAATTTGTACTTCTCCTGTCAGAGAAGTAAGACCATTGGAGAAAGATTGACATTGTTAAGCTAGAAATGCTTAGCAGTAACAGCTGTTGAGTTTTGTCCTTCTTCAAGTATGGGATTATACCCCTGCAGAGGAGTAGGCCTTGAATTCATTTGAAGTGTTTGGGCTTTGATTCTTGTTATGTTACGTCCTTAGTTAAACCTGTATATTGTATAACACAGGGCAATTTTTTAACTGTCATTTTTTCTAGCTTTGCCAGCTTCCAAGATAAGACTTAAAATATACCACCAGTCACTTGAAAAAGGGATGTCTGTGGCATTTTGTTGTTTGGTTTTGTTTGTTGCTTTTTTTAGAAGTTGTTTAGGAGGGAACAGAACAAGTCTCAGATCGTGGAGCCATGTCTTTGTCATTTCTTGCAATTCATTAAGCTTGATTTGTTTTGCAAGTTTTTTTTTTTTTTTGAGTGAGGCGCTACACGTGCTTTATCTGTGATGAACTATGGAAAAAATACTTTTGGAGAGTACATCAATCGTGAGAACATAGTTGTTCACAGAGCCAATGGGGAGAAAGGTGGGAGAGCATCTTTCTCTTCTTCTGTCTTTTCCTCGCTCCTTTTCCTGCCTACATGCACAGGCAAGGCCAATCATTAAGTAATCTTGAATATCATAATAACACAGCACAGTGGTAAATTTATAAAATGAAGATTTTGCAGGAGATTTGGAAGTGGCTACATCTCTTTATAAATAGTAATATGGTTTAAGATCTCTGCTACCAAGGCATTTTTGAAGTCCACTGAAGGATTAGGGATTTTTACATTGTCCTAAGGGAAGGCTAGGTCATATTCCATTTTAGCATGGGATTAGCCAGAGGGATAAGACTCACGTGGCAACAAATCTAATGCCGATCCTCCTGTATCTCTAGTGATAATATTTCTCCCAAATTGTATTGTTGCTTGGAGACAAAGGAGTGGCAGGAGAAGGGGGGACACTCTGCATGATTTTCCCTCCCCTGGCCCTCTGAAGGCTATCTCAAACATCACAAATGGATCCTCTAATATCTGCTGATATTGAGAATGAGTAATGTAACTTGGCAGTGGAGAGCAATATTTGATCATTCTGACTGCTTCCTGATGCGGCTGAGATTTAGAGAGCAGTGTGATTAATAGCTGGGCCAATTAAAAAAAAAATCTTTCAAAAATTAACTAAATATATTTATCTTCTCAATCTGGCCCTCCTGCTGTGGGCACCAGAGGTAGAAGCACTGCTATGATGTATCAGGAAGCAATTATGATACTAATAAGCCAGCTGCTTTAGCTGGTCTCTAAAATGAGAAGGAATAGTGCTAAAGGAGCACAACATGGTTTAATATCTTTATGCTATTCTAGGAAGACTGATAAACATGAGCACTAAAGAGTACAGGCTGTAGTATATATAAGAATATAGTGTCTGTGCCCAGAGTGTTCAAGGTTGCATCTCTTTCTTCTTTGCTAATCTTTTGGGACATCAAAATAAAAGTAGTCTATGGAAGGTCCTTTGTTTCTGTAATGCTAAGTCAAAGATGTACCAGTGCCCAAATATGAATTCAGATCTTAAAGAATCCAACCGTTATAAAAATAGAAGAAAATTTGGATCTCCCATTCTTCTGCACCACAAGTTATGTGTGACTGCCACAGGAACAGGAATGAGAACAGGGTGAATTACACTAGATGAATACTTTCTTTCTAGTATTATTATAGATTGTTTTTTCAATTAGGTAAAATGATTCCTGGAATTACATTGATATGCTAGACAGATGGGAGGTCTGAATAACATTACATCTGTCTATCTAATAGACCTCTGTCATCTTTGTATTTACAAATGTATAAAAGTTACCAGAAGGTCAATGAAATTCTTTATATTCCTGGATATTTCATCAGCTGTGCTGGACTACCTACACATGGGATAAACTTGGTTCAAATATACAAGAGAAATAATATTTTCTGATTAAGAATCTTGCAAATGATTAATTGCATTAGAAACTTTCTTTTGGAAACTTTGGAACCTTTCTTCATATTATGCAATTATAATATAGAACTCCTGTTATCAATCATTATATTAAAGTTTCCAGATCTATTTGTTTTCAATTTCTTGTCATACAAAGAGATTTTGTGGCACAGAGAGCAGTTAGATTGCATGCCAGTTATTCAGTATAAATGGCTTAAGTTTTCTGAATGTGAATGAACTCAAGCTAGAAAAGCATGTTATAAATCACAAAATGAAACTATGAGAGCACAAGTTTGTGGAATAGCTTTGCTCATCCTATAAGCCTTGAACTACATGCTTATATGATAATTTATACCACTGGTTAAAATGCTATGTTTTAATCATAAACTGCAGTTGCTCTGAAAGGAGCACCCTGCTCATTTTTCTGATGTTATAATTCTCTCAACTATTAATTTATCACTACATTTTGAATACACATATTTCTTTGTATGTCATTTGTCTGAAAAAATAATAAGACTCATGAGAAAAAAAAAAAGGCTAGGAACCTTTTGCCAACTGATTTCACTCAAATCATCTTGTGCCTTTGTAAACCACTTGCCTAACTTCCAGAATTGGTTGCACTGAAGGAAAAGTGAGTAGG
>JAUBNY010000305.1:337075-353439 GCA_032275445.1 Crypturellus soui | reverse complement strand
ATAGGATCTGAGATCCTCCTTCCACTTCTGATGACATCCATACTATTTTCAGTACAGGATTGCCGAGATAGTTTGCCTAAATTCAATTCAAACACAGACTGAATTTTAATCTAACATTGAAACAGCTCTTTTATTCTTGTAAAGACTTTTTTTTGTTATGTTTCTCCTTGACTTAAGTAAAAGAAAGCTATTTTTATTTTTATTTTAATGCTTGAGGATGAGACTACTTCAGCTAAGTCTTGGAAGAAAATCCCAGAAAGAAACAGGATTATCTGTACTATCTATCCACTGTCATTATCTATTATTATATCTGTATTATTTGTATTGCCTATAAATTTTTTGTGGTGCTACGCAAGACTAGTTCTGAAAGATATTTTCTGATATAAGTGATGAAAAATCACTTTAAAACAAGATTTTATATTACTGTCAAATTTTACATCCCTTATTTCTTTGAAACAATTGGCAGTTTCAGTAGAAGGTAGGAAATGGAGGGGTTGGTGTTCATCCATTCAGATTATGATACACTTAAGTCTTTATTAAGCATAGTTTTTAGAAAATTTTATAAATTTTCATCATGATGTAAATTATATTTACCTGTCCTGCTTTTGCATTTTCACACACAAATGTTTCATAGTATTTGGCAAATTCTGGTGCGTGATCATTTATGTCTAAAATCCGGATGAAGACGGGTATCTGGCTACTTTGTTTGGGATTATCTGGAAAAAAAAAAGAAGAAAAAAGAAAAAGAAAAGAATTCATAGTTCACTCTAAAGACTAAAAATTTTGAAAAGACCTGAAATTATCAAATATGTTTTTTTTTTTTTTCCAACACACATCAGAAAAGCTCTTTTATCTTAATCATTGTGATAGGTCTAAGAGATAGGTCATTGTGATAGGTCTTCAAATACTTGTATTTGAAACAAATGCATTTATTTTGAAATAATGCAAGGTCTATTTAAATTGATTTTCATTAAAAACAGGCCACTGAGTTATTATTGATGTTTCACTTGTATTCCATACATCAGTGCAATAAATGAATCATTTCAGAGAGCTGTTTTCTGAGGTAGACCTGTCAAAAGTAGCATTTATTGGTTCAAAGCAGAAAAGCAGTTAAATTGTGTCAGTCAGTTAAAAAATTAATAAAAGTTGTCCCTTGTTGCTCCTTTGAATGTCAAAGCAAAAAGAAATGGGTATATGTAGCTGTTATCATCAGTTCATATTCACAGTCTTGATCCCTTAGGTCAAGCTACAGCTGGAGATGAATCTAACAGCAGAAATATTGAAAACTGAGACTGTATTTGGCAAAACAATGAAAACATATGTATAAAAAAAAAAAAGATATTAGTCATCTTGAAAATGGGTGTATATCTCCCCAAATACCTCTCCCTCCTCTCAAGCTCCTAGACGCTTGGAGTTCATAAAGAAGCGTGAGGAAAGGAGTAAGAAGGAAGAAAGCTCTTCCCTGCAAACAGTTATCTTTATCTCTGTCCCCGCTCTGATGCCTGTTACTAACCAGGAAGTTACTAACTAAGAAGGAAAAGACGTTCAAGAGACATCCACAGGTATCCAGCAAAAGCATCAATAAAACATGTGAGGGAAAGAGGAAAGATGCAGGGCCAAGTTTTTCATCAGGCCTGGAGGAGAAGTAGTTTTGTCTGGTCCTGGCATCAGCTGAAGCTGTTGCCTGAGATAGATTACAACAGACTGAAGATAAATATAACTTTCCCCTGGCTTAAAGGGGTCACTGTGACAATGTTTTGTCTGTCCATCCATGACCTCTTATTTTTCAAAGGATTTCCCCTGAACTAAGGACTGAGTTTAGGATGAATCCAATGTATCTCTTGGCACCTAAATAATTTCTGGGAATTCTCAGAGAACTTGTCTAATACCTCCTCTATACAGTTTTGTTCAGCCTGAGAACTTGAAATCATCTTTTTCTCCAGTGGGCAAAGATAGTAATAAGCTGAACTTAAAGATACTCTGACCATTGACAATAACTGGATAAGGCCAAACATAATGAAACAAGATAAAGCATAAATACTGAAAAGTTTTATTGATTTATTTAATTTTACCTCTAATGCTCTTCTTGCTAAATAGTCTCTGACTTACTTATTTCTGTTGCTATAACAGTGATATTGTGCCAGGGAGTTTCTTCCCGGTCAAGTGGCTTGGAGATAAATAAGGATCCATTTCCTGAATAGATGTTGAATATTCTGTCAAGGTCAGTATGTCGATCCACAGAATATCTGTCAAAATACAGTACATCTGAATGTCAATTATCTATTGTTACAGTTTAGCTCATAGCCACCTATAAAAAATTTCTAATTTTCCCATGGTTATCAGGGTATGTTTTCCTAACAAGTACCTGAGCTTCCCTGCAGTTTCTTAAGGAGCGCAGCATGTTGCAGATTCTGAGAAATAGGTTTTAAAAACAGTGAGGGGGATGAAGGGGAAACAATTTAGGTAGGCAGTTTATTAGAGGCTGATATTCAAAATGTGAATTTCAGAATAGCAGTGGCTTACCTGAAAGTGAACATCCTTAGATAGTATTTTCAGAAGTTAATTGCTTTCTGGAGAGCTCAGCCATCAAAGGACACACAGTGCAGATATTACTAAGTATCACTTGAAAACCAGATACTTTTCATATATCACAGGGACCATCAAAATCATAGGGATATTTTGGATTATGTAGTTGTTTAGGATGGAAGTCATTAAAATCTAATTTTCATGTTTTCTCTTGCTTAGTTCTTTCCTATGAAGGAAAAGTCATTTTTATGGGTGTTCTCTGATCTAGAGGCTAATAATTGCCTTCCATGAACAGATTAAATTAATATTTTTTTTTTTTTAAGTTTACTTAAAAATATTTTATTTCTTTTTCTCCTCTCATAGGTCCTTCTCCAAATTGTGCTTCAGGTCATATATCCTTTTTGTTCAAAAATGTAGAAAGCAGGTTTTCAAGTCAGCTGCATGGTGAATATATGAATTTCAGTGTTGTATTTGTCACCACAGATAATAATAGCAGATGGCTAACAATTACAGCAATTTCACAGTGCGGAGCATTTACCTCTAATTGTTATGACTTTCTCACAGTCATTTCTTATTTAACACACTGTACAAATGGTGATCATTAAATAGTTAAGCTATGGAGCGGTGCAGGCAATGCAATGTCTAGGGGGCTATTTTCCTCACTGGCTCTGCCAAAAGGTGCAGTACAGAAGGCTGACTGCTATCAACCAGCAGGGAGGTGGAAATATACCATGTGAGTGTCTTACATAAGTTTGACTTTGGAAACATGGCTTAAAAGCATAATCCTGTGAAAGATGTGGTGAAGGTGCTAGAACATGATGTATGTTACGTACTGACCCCCTTGCTTTCCTTTTACCTTGTGACTCTATGCCCACTTTCAGAAACATCTATATTTTATTACCTGTGTTTGTCATATCACAATAGATATTTCTCTCCTTCACATTTTTCAGTGACCTTTGTGGGGTTTAGCTACTTGTGGGGTTAATTACCCAAGTAATTACTCACTCCTACATTGTGTAGGAATCACATTTTGTGTGTTAAATTCAATCTATCATCTAAATCATTTTATTTTGTGTGAGGACTTACTTTATTGCATTCTTGGTTATATCTGGATCTTGGGCTACAACCTGCCCAATAATACTTCCTTCCTTGACATCTTCATCTACCTCTATTAAATAAGAGGTTCTGCTGAACACTGGAGGCTCATCTATGTCTTCCACGGAAATTTTGACCAAAGCTGTGTCTTTAAATGGCCCCAGCTGAAGAAAACGGGGATCGAGATGAGTGTTGGTTGCTTCCACTCTTAAGGTGTATAACATCTTGTTCTCAAAATCCAGCTGCTGGGGAGCAAATAATAACAATAAATAAAATGATGTCATTTTACAAGAACAGTCAGTTAATTTTATAATGCTGATTTAGAAGTATAGGCTTTATTAAGGTACAAATAAAGTCAAATAAACCTGGGCGTTTTATAGTTTTATCTGCCTACTACTTGTTCAGATTTCCAGAAAAACAGATTTTCTCCTACAAGAGGAATCAAGCTACAGAAAAGTAGGAAGAATCTTTCTAGAGGTAGGAGCTACTCATAATCTTATTTTTTTCACCTCTATGACAGTAACTCAGTTATGTCAGTTCCTAAAGATTCTCTCTCCTGTATGAATTTTCCTCCTTCCATTACCATCTACCCCTGCCTGTTCTGTATCAGGAGCAAACCAGACTTACCCCAGCCTCTAAATTCCAGAATGAGAAGAAAAACTTTGAACTCTGATGTCCAATATATGTGACATTTACATTATAACCTCAGGGTCCACACTTATCCATGTATTAAAACTTATTCAAGATGTTATTAAATATAATGTCAAGATGTTACATAAATTTAACACTCAAAAATTGGGAAATGCCACATTTAAAGTAAAGTTCTACAGAAACTGCAGAGCCTGTGCTTCTTTATGAATGACTGACATGCAACATTCCACTACAAGAGAAACATTAAGAAAACTGTCCATTTCATTTTGAAGCTCGTGTCCCAACATGCATTTTTTTTTTCACTTTCAGTAACACCACCTGTCAGTGTTTCCTAGCACATTAACCATATTTACCCTCAGGTAAATGTTTTGGGGAATCTACACAAGTTCCGTGTTAACCAGACATTCCAGTTTTGGGGCAATTCTGTTTATGAACTAATCAGAATGATCTCTGATCTATTCATGTACAGTCTATATGAACATTACCATTCCAACATGCACGCATGCACACACACACACAAATATTCATGCACCTCTCCAAAAATGGCTGCATATAAATCTGTGTTTCCTATAAATACAAAATTTCACAACACCATATGAATAAAACTGAGCATAGTTCATAGTTGACATTATCATGGGAGCCTTCCTTATAGGATCTATTCTAATGTCTAATGTAAAATAACAGTAACTGTAGCCTGGTAATATCATCCCTGCTGTTTTGTAAGTTTAGTAGTCTGAACTCTCAAAAGCAATCAATAAATAATCAGAAAAACTATTTTGAATTGAATTTCCGCCTATTTTGCACCTTGGGCTTCCATTGACATGATATGCAGCAACTTAAGTTTCACAAAGATTAAACCAATAGAGATTTCAGGTGTTGAAGGTCTGAACTCAGCATTTTAGCTAAGAGACTACTGTAGTTTTCCAGGCAGATTAGAGAGGAACAGGTTAGCCTTGGAGGTATAAGTTCATCAAAATTAAACTGTCAGGCAAGTCTCAGACCCCTGTGAGCCTGGCTGCAGCAGTCAGCTGATGAACCCCACTACAAACTGAAACCCGCCAGGTTTTCACAGCCTAATTCAAAAGAAAGTATATATACCAAACAGGCAGTAGTCACAGAAATATTGCTTTATGTGAAATGACATGCCAGGAAATTTCCCTCAAGGCCTGAAAGTACCCGAAAGATGCTGAAGAAAGAGAAGAACAAAACTAATGCCATAACTCCTTGGCAACTTCACCTCTTGCTAGATTTACCCTCCCTTCCCCTAGAACAAGGTAAAATAACCTTAACACCTGCAGAGCTAAGCACATATAAAAGAGATAGAAAAATAAACCTTTTTGACAGTTATAATTCCTTCTTGCGTGTCCTTGTCAGTGATTATGTCAAACATGTCTGATCCATCCCCACTAGAGATGCTGTACTCAGTCTCTGCATTCTCGCCCACATCGGGGTCATTGGCTTTAATTCTGCCAAGCGGAGTCCCAGGTGGTGCAGATTCAGGAGAGCTGAACAGGTAGGTGCCTGGAAGATTGAAGTCAAGCATTTGTTATTTGGAGGAACTTTGTTCTGAATAATAAACATCTTCAGTTTCACCTGGATTTTTTTTAAGTAAGTTGGAGTTTGAAGCATTTTAAGGAGGAATCCCTTAGTCATCACAGTAAACTTTGAAGCATGTTTCAGAGCTGATTGACAAACTGACAAAAAATTTCAAGGCATTCTGCAGACCGATTAAGTACTGTGTTTTTAATGCTTTTTTTTCTTATTCTTCATCTATAAGGAATACAAATGGACAATAATACGGTACTGATTCTAACACTGATTATTTAATGATGTGGTTTTTTTTTTCTCCAGTCTTTTTGAAAAATTCCCACATAAAAGTAGTGGAGCATTTGCTCTGCTTTCCCAAGACACCAGAGATTTAGAAATCAGTGTGGATTTCAGATTTCAGAAACCAGTGTGGATTTTGGAAAGAGGCAAAAATAGAATAGGAACTTTTTTTTTTCTCTTTTGAGATATGTATTTAAGAAGTGCTTTATTTGAATGTAATTCAGCTGTTATTGGTAATATATATTAAAAAGTCATGGTAAGGAGCATTTGGATACATGTTCATGTTAACCATTATATTAGTTGAAATGCAGATACATTCAGATTTTCTGTAATTTACTCTGCAAATATCTTTGTCTTCTTTTAATGGTTGATTTCATTTAATGTTTTTATAATCAGGTTTTACTAGAAAGAATTCTGATTGTGTAGACATTTTAATCTTGAATATGTGTATGAAAAGTGAATTTACATGTATTTTCTGACAAGATTTGCAATGAAATATAATTGTAAAGATGGACTGTTGTAGAAAACGAATTAATCACATTGCTTTATTGGTCAGTTAGAACTAGATAATGAAGAGTTTACATCACTGGCAAGATTCAGTATGTTTTCAAATTAATATTTTCAGAAAAGAAAGAAAATGTAAGAATTTTCTGATATTTTAAACATTTTACATTCCAGAAGATGATGTTTATTTTCATCTATGTACTCATGTTAATAGATATCAATTTACTGAGTGAAGTAGTGCGATTGGAAAATACTCTAGGGGTCTGGACTGGACAAAATTGCCACCTGACAAGATGTACAGCAATCTGGAAGGGATCTGGAATGTATAAATTGCATTGACTTACAGTGTAATACAGTCAAGTATCTTTTTTGGAGATACTCCATTTCCTCTGTTTCCATGTCCTTTGCTTTCTTTTAAGGCACTTAAATGGTCCCAAAGGTTCATTTTAAGTATCAGGACTACAGTAGACATTTGAGTGCTGACTGAGTCTTTACCCCCAGTTGTATTCTCTAAGTACAAAAGACTGTCACTGGAAATACCCTATATTTATATAGATATGTAACAAAATGCAATCTAATGCTCGATGCTAAATTGTATTTGCTGTTACATATTCAAGGCTCCAAAGGAAAGATCAGCAGTCGTCTGTTTGGCTGCAATTGGCACAGACTAAAATGCATGCTGTTCCCTTAAAGTAAGCTGAAAATGGGGTGAAAATTAGGATTCCTGGCAGCTAACTATAAGTTTGAAGGCTTGCTCAATTTTGGGGGTGTGACAAGGGAGCCAGCAATACGGTAAGAACAGATTTAATCATGTCACTTTTGACTACTTCCAGAAGAAATAATGGCTGTAAATGCTTTTTGTGTCTGAAAGCATTCCAGAACACTGTGCGAGTGCTGCACATTTTGGGAATGTGAGATGGCTAGTTTGGTTTAGGGTACAACTGAATCTCCAAAGCATAAGGTTTTCATTATGGTATGCTTCTGAAGAGGCTTTTCCCCCCTCCATTAAAGTGGTCAGGGCTTTTGATTGTGTAAGGTCAGAGTGCCTTCCAGGATATAAAATAAAGTAGAAAATTAGTTAATCCTTCCTTCAGCCTAAACAACTGCTATGCTCTGCACTGTAGTCTGGTAATTTCCTTTCTGTCTCCTCTCAGCTCCAGTCTTTGGTTCTTCAGTACCCTGACATTAGCTCCTTTTGCCTCCATTTGCAATTCACCTTCTGCTCTGGGCCACACTTTTCACTCACTGTTGCCTCACAGGAGAGACTGGGGAAGGTTAATGCTTTTGGAAGGAGCAGGCTCCCAGAGCTACTTAGTGCTTTGAAGACATACTCCAGTTCACAGCTACCTGAGAAGAAATCACAACCTCCAGATGTTTCCTTATGTTTGACTTACCAGGAAGTGTAGAAAAGCACCCTGCTGAGGAAAAAGAAATTGACAGGGAAGGATCATCAGCAAAATGAAAATTGCATCCCTGAGTTGGCCCCAAAGAAGGTCATCTATAGCACATGCTATGTGTTTCAGTGAAGTTTAAAGTAAAAAGTTACAGAGAGTATTTGTGAGGCATGAAACATTGTGAATTTCTCTACAATTAAGGACCTAAGCCAAAGGTTATTGAAATCTTCAGGGCTTCCATAGACTTCACTACTTTTCATATCAGGCTTCAGCTAAACTTGAAAGAGCACCAGAAGGAACAAAGTCTAAGAAGTCCAAAAAGCCTAAGTTATTTTGCAGTTCTACACATTGTTTATTGTTCATTCTTTTATCTTTTTTTTCTCTCTCTCTTTTTTGTTGTTTTTATTTTTAACTCAGCAGCTAAGCCTGGTACAACGGAGTACACTGAATTCTAATTTAGGTTCAAGGATTTCTATTTGCCAAAATACGTTGGTTCCTGAAGTCAAACAGGATGGCTGGCTAAGAATTTGTGGCTTGAATTTGTCATGTGTAGGTGACTTTCAGCAGTTAAACTCTGAGCATGAATTCAAATAAAGATTTTTTTTTTATGAGACTCTCAGTTCTGCTCTTCCTCCGCAAACTCTTATCATGTAAGGAGATAAAATCAGTGTATGCAACTTAAAGAAAACTCTCTTCTGTGCTTTCAGGGTTTTGTAACATTTTTGAAATCTACTCTAGATTGACTTGTTTATGCTATCCTGATTGTACTTATTGCCATGCTACTGAAGTGCTTTTCAAATTTCTGTAAGTCCAGGAGTGCGTTTTCTGAATCAGTCTCTCTTGTTCTATCCTTGGTGAATCTCTTAAGAGAGACAGTCCTGTCCCCAATCAGTACCAACAAACAATTCAAAATTTATAATGTGGACCTTTTTCAGCAGGTGTTAAACTGCAACTGCAATTTTCTTCTGTCTACAGACTATCAAACAGTTATCAGACACTGATTATAACAACTTGAGAATGGATTTAAACCAGTGGTCAAGGATGAAAGGATCTGTAGTATATTGTGAAGATTTCTCTATTTCTGTTGTTTGCCAGTTTTTAGTCTACAGAGATATTTTTAAAAACCTTAACCATGTCTAATATGGTCTAGATTACCAAAAACCTTCAACATGAAGAGCTGAATGCAAATTACAAGTACCTAAGCCAAATGGTCAGATTTTCAGCAGATCTTATCAACCGACTCTGGTTGTGCAAGCTGGTAGGCTAGGAAATTTAGCGAATGCTTTGCTTGTCTAAATATATAGGACTGTGTCTTCAAAGACTGAACCCTAGATTTTGTTATGAAATTTCTATAAGGTCTTTCAAATCCCTATAATTAGCCTAGGTTATTGTTACTGCTTACATTATTGTGAAGAGAGTTTTATTTTTCCAATAAATAATTTGCTTTTAAGAAAAGGAGGCAGAAATTCCCATTTTCCTTAACATTGCTGCAGCATGAACAGACATAGCAGTGGGCTTATTTATATTAAAAAGAAAAAGGCAAGAAGAAAGATCCCAGATGCAGATGGTGACAGTGAAAAAAGGTGATCTTAGAGAAATTCATTGAACCCCAATAGTACTGTTAGATGATCCATACTCTGGGGAAATCGAGGAGGATTGTCGTTGACATCAGTGAGGGTGATGTTCACGGTGGTGGTCCCTGATAGTCCTCCCATCTGGCCTCCCATATCTTTGGCCTGGATGACCACTTGATACTGTTCCCTGTTTTCCCTGCTCATGTCCGGTAAAGCAGTTTTGATTATGCCTTGGAGAAAAGAGAAAAAGGAGAGAAAAAGGAGAGGAAGAAAAAGGAAAAACAAGAGAGACAGGGGAAGGATAAGGAGAAAAATAAACCCCACACTTAAATTAAATGGGTTTATGTAAGACATACTGTGCATAACAAGCAAATACACTTCAAGGTGTATTTTTAAGACTTGCCATCTATTACTAGTTTAATATGACTTTAAGAAAGAGAAAGAAATATAACAAAGAAATTATTCACTGTTTGGGATGTGCTACATCAATATAAATATTCTTTTGATGACAAAAATATGTATAACTGCTATTTTTTTCAGCTATTATTTTAATAACATGTTCAACCTCTAGCCCTGGTGAGATTTTGGCATTATAGCACAAGGATGAACTCTATCTTGCCTTGGATTCATTACTTGAGACTCCACTAGTAGGGTCATAGATTTTAATGTCAAATGGGAGCCATGATGATCATCTAGGGCTATAGGTAATAAAATAACTGGATAAACATTTAAAATTAATGTTGGAAAATAACCTTTGGGTGTATCATTCACAAAGAAGAGTTGCTTAAGCATAACCTGAGTGTCTCAAATATTTATACACAGGAAGAATAGAGACTATTTTAAAAGGTGGTGGACTTGTCAGATTAAATGCTACCTAACAGTCCCAGATTAGATCCCTATTAATATTGTAAAAATGTAACTCTTATACTCTTATTACACCTTTGGGACCCCCTTACTGGGTTTCACAAATAAATTGTTTTGAAAATAAATTAGATATGATATTGTCCTCCAATACTTCATGGACCCTTGGTACCATTGATGTTAAATTTTAAATTGTCAAACCCAAATGATTTTGTTCATGTGCAGAAGGAGAACTGCTAGACAAAACAAGGTTGTGCCTACTAAATCTTACTTACATTTAGGATTAGGTGTGTGCTAATGTTTGGTGGGGAGGAAGTTGAACTAAAATTTTGAATACAGGTAACAAATTTTGCTTTTTTGTATTTATTTTTCATTTTCCTGTACAACAATTTCAAGGGCTTCCACTGATTAAATCTTGCTTCAGTTCTAAAAACAATTAGGACCAGATCATAGTTTCAAAAAACAAACAAACAAACAAAACCCACCTTGACTTAAAAATTGCCAGTGATCAAGAATATATTGCATACATTTATAAAAAATGTAATTGTTACCTTTGAAGACTTTTCCTCCTTTTGATCTGAATTTTCTCACCTCTCCGCACCCTTTTTTTTTTAAGTGAACAAATGAAACACCCAGAAAATGGTATAAAATAAACCTTTAGTTACTTTCATCCTTAACAATATTCTACATGCTTACTGAATTGTAGACTCTTACAGTAAACTTCTCAAACTGAACCAAGGGCAGCAGTTCTTCTTCTGCTGTAACTTTTGTTTAAAAAATGTAGGTATTTCAAGAACATGTCATTTCATGTCATAAACCAGCTGCAATATTTGAATAGCATTAAAAATGTCCTGATCCCTACATCCGATATCTGTCATTGCAAAAAGTGAGTTGCTAACCTGTTTCTGGATCCACTGAGAAATATGGCTGTCCTTGCAGGATGCTGTACACAATTTTGGCACTGTTTCCATAGTTGGCATCATCAGCATCTGTGGCTGTCACCTGAATAACAGATGTACCTAAATGGATAGCAGAGAAGGAATCAGTGGATTTTAAGACAACTACTTCTTATCAACCATGTAGGCTTGTACAAAACTGAACAGCATCCACTGGAGAAATCAAGTGTTATTCTCTGCAAACAAAATGGTTCTTTCCCAAGCAAGCAGTAAAATAAAATCACATCTTCCTCATGACTAAAGCTAAAATCATTATCCCTTAATCTCTGTGCTTCAGTTAAACTGAAGAGAAAGTACATAGGGATTGGCACATGTCTTTGAAAACCAGTGCAGCTTTAGTTTTCTTCATGTGATCAAACAGATTTGAAGATTGCTTCTTGGTAAAAGCATGACATCAGTCGAAACTGTTCACAGAATTTGCAGGTACCTTATGTGCAAAAGGAATTATTAAGGTTTTTAAACCTAGATTAATTGATAAATTGAAGCAATTTTTCCCATACTCATTTTCTGCTAGATTGACAATCTCCAAATACCTAATGTCAGTCTAAATAAAGCATTTTGCCTCATCCTAAATAATTTTAAAGATATTTCAAAAAATAGTTCAAATTTGGAGTAAGAAAAGTAAAGGCCTTTTTTATTATTTTTTATTATTTTTCATTTATTTTTTTCTTTTTAACAAAACTATACTGCTATTTGGCAAAAAAAAATGCAGTTCAACTAGATCACAATGAGTAGAACACAGGATATACAGGATTAAAGGTAGTGGGAGACAATGCTTTGGATGTAGCTTATGGATTAGAAACAAATGCAAGCTTCTGTAAAGCCCTACTTATGAGGCTGATAAAAGGACAAAGCTATTCCCCCAAGCTTTTATTTCTAAGCAATTTTTAAAATGTCAAGATACATTTTGCTAACACAGTCGAGAACTGGCAAATGTCTGGATAAATGCAGGCAGTCCGGCAGTTAGAAGTGTAAAAGTCCTTAACTCCTTTCCATGGGGATATGTCTGAAAAGAGGAAAAGCTCTTTGCCCTATTTTTGAAGATTATTTTTGAGTATCTTGCTTCTCTGGTGAACACTGTCCACTTTAGGGATATCACTTCCTCTTCCTGTTTTTCTTCACTTTCAGTCTCCCAGACTGAAGTTCACCCAGATATTTTGAAGTCATCCACCATTCTACATTATATATTCAGGAGATGAAATTCACCTGTGACTAATGGAATTGCAATGTACCATGTATCATGTGAAGACATGGGGAAAGTAGATATCCAGAGCAACCAAAATAAAAAAAAATATGAGAGCAGATGTTTTTATTAGATCCTTTTAGATGCAGGTATTTTCATAGTACATCATACTGGTTTACATACAATACTCATACTATGTAGCAGTAAAAATGCCCACTGTTTCAGGTTATCTGACTAATACAACAGCAGATGAGGAATACTCTTCTCTCTGCAACAAATCATCAGAACAAAATCACAGAAATACTTTGTCACAATTCATCAGACTCTGAGAAGAATTTTTGCCACTAGCACTCAAGGTTACGTTTTGCCTGGTTAAACAGTTAGTGGTCATCTCTGCATTAAGGTGAGCTGTAAAGATAATCCTGAAATGAAAATTTAAGGACAACTTTGTCCCTAACAGGCTCCAGCAGAAGTATTGATCTGATTGTAAAATGAAGAATATTCTCCTAGAAGGACTGTAAAACTGTGAATCTTATCTGCATCAAAACTGGCGCATAAAGTAAAGTCAGTGTGTCCTCAGTACTCACAGTGAAAGAGGAATCAATATCATGTGCTTCCCTGTTTAAAATATACAAATCAGCAGTGGAATGAGCATCATGTTCTTATACTACTGTACTACTGTAGCATCTCAAAGATAAGGAAGAATTAGAGGAAAACAAAATAAAAAAAATCTACAGGAAAACTTAGTTCTCTGACCCAGTTTTGGTACTGTCTTGGGACTGGCACAGCTTGTTTTGAGAGAAATATATATATATTTATATGTGAAGAAAGGCTTTTCAGAACTATCTTTGAACAATTTCTGTCTTTGTCTCTTCGGAATGTATATCTTTGTTTCCTGAGGCACGCATGACATGTAATTATTGTTGTGGAGAGTGCAGAAGAGAAGCTGTAACCCTACACAAACTTTGGAGGTCACTACCAGATGATTTAGGTGGATCTACTATAGAATGAGATCCCATTACAGTTTGCAAAATATCAATGCTTTCTTCTGTTTGTTCACTTCTGTAAAGTGGTGAAAATAACGCAGTGTAGTAACTGCTGATTCCTCGCAAACTAATAGTACAATTGGGAAAAATGAATAGCAGTAGTGCATACTCAGAAGAAGAGTAGTCAGCATGCAGTTCACTCTCTTCTCTGCTTGCAGGGTCTGCTGCATCATAAAGAAGGATTCTTGTGGACTATAGGCAGTGCTTGTACAGCTTCTTTTTCTTTCTTTTTTATTTGGAGAAAATGAACTCTGCATTTGAGGTCAGGAATTCAATTCAATGGGCAGTAAAATGAAACAGTTCAGAACTATCTATGAAGTTACTGGGTAAAAACATTTTAGGTCTTTTTATGTACAGTCACTAATGGACTATTTCAATTCTCTCCTCCTCCCCTCAGCCACTCTCTAAAAAAAAAACCACACATGGAATGTGGATTTTAATATAATTTTTGGCTAGATTGCTTCACCAGGAGCAATTTTGCTCACGTTTGCCAAGTTGATTTATATTATGAATCAGGCTGCTAGGATAGAAATTGAATCATGCCTCTCCTGAGACTCTTCTACCACTCCCACCAAAGTCATGGGGAGGACCATCTGAGTCTGAAAACTTGGATGTATGATAGAGAGGCATATGTGAAGATTCCCTTCTGATTTTCACCTTGTGTTAAAACAAACACACTGCTGATCATGCTTGTCAAGCTTTGAGCTAGGATATAACTTCTGTTCCAATTAAGTTGCTTTTGCACCACAGTTAACAGAGAACCAGCTATCTGGTTAAGGTGAGCTGGAACGATAACCCGTTTCTCTTGCCCAGACAGGTTTTGCAGTCACCTGCCGATGATGAATGAATATATGAATATATAGTAATGTGTCACTAACTTGATATTAAACAGAAAGAAGAATCTTTTCTGTCCTCTAACATGTCAGAAGAAGGTAGGTAAGGGCAAGAAATATGATACAAATACAGCCTTCATCTAAGGGTCACATTTTAGGGACAGTCATATCAATATCCATCTCTGTGTCATCCATGTCAGAACTGGCCAGAAAGATATCCTTATAACTAAATCTCCCAAACAGAAACATTTCTCAGAGTGTCATTTTTCATACCCATGTAAATAAGTTGGCTAGGAAACTGGTGCAACAGATGCCAGAGAAAATGTGATATAGACTGCAATATCAGTCAAGGGAATAATAAATACATCATTTATCGCCAAAACAAAGTGAACTCATGTTCCCAAGTGAACTCAAACCTAGCCAGCATGCCTATTTGATCTCAGGGTAGGCACTAACTGTGAAAGTTTGAGAGGCATAACTTATTTTCTTTTAGTTTTATTTTGTTTGGATGAATTCTTACTATTTTTTCAGGCATCTTCAATTTTACTTTTTGGGCTTTGTCTCTCAAGATTTCTATTTCCCAGAATGCTGCAATGACCAAGAAATAGCAGTTTCTTCAATGTCTTGAATTTGCCAAGCCTCATGAGCATTGTAGCTTCAGTATTGATTTTCAGATTTTTTTTTTGCTTTGTTTTTGTTTTTATCACAAAACAACCTTAGCTTGGCTTGGGTGACTTACGTCTGGAAGTTTATGCAAACTGATGGGACATCATTTGAAGGTGGAGTTGTATAAAAAGGGTGGAAAAAATGCAGGAGTAGAGAGGATAATCTGAGAGAAGAAAAATCTAGACTAAATATGTCCAGAGTAGTGTTGGTATGGACACACTTTTTCATGTAACGTCTTACTCTTCAGCATGCATTCCTTATTCTTATTTGGTTCCTTCACTTGATAGAAATGAAAACAGCTCCTGACAGTTGCGAATAGATTTTGCAGAAAACTTTTTTTTTCCCCTGTAACTCTTGTTTGAACAGTAATCTCCATCTTGGGGGTAGCTCATGCATATGCTATGTTGTTGGTTTGGTGTTTTTAAGGATTCTGCTACGAGCACAGAATCCAAAAGTGAGAGCAACACTTTAAATATTGTTGAGAACTGTGGAAACTTTTTTTTCCAGAATTTTATATCTCCAAAATCCTTCCTGAATTTGATTTTGACATTTTTTTTCAATAAAATTATGATTTCAGATCAATTGAATCATTTAATTTTCGAGAAAAAAAATCAGACTTTGGCCTTATAATATAAAGTCATCAAAAATCTCACTTGGGAAACAAAAAAAAATCATTTTGAAAAATGCTGAAACAGGATGTTTTTGGCATTACCAGAAAGCTCGATTTATACTGTTTTTCTCAACTTCTGTCAAAATTGACAGTTATTGAAAAGTTCTTATTTTTCCATAGTTTTTTTTTTTTTTTTTTTTCCTCAGCTCTGTTTAAGAAAGAGCTCCTCTCAAAACTGAAAGGCTGTTTCATTTTCAGAAATAGAAGACCAGCTGGAGTAAGTGGAGAGGCAGGAAGGCCTTTGTCTCCCTAAAGGACAAGCTCTTGTGCTTGCTTCCTGTTTTCAAGCACAATGACAATCTGCTGTTCATCAAGTTTATTCATGGAGAGAAGATTTTAGAAGTGGGTTACTTTTACAAACTGAAAAGGGAGCTCTGGAAAACCTCTAGAGGCAAATCTGGGAATTTTCTTCTGACAGAAGAGGGATGTGAGGGATGGTTTTCTCAATTAATATGACTCCAGGGTTATTTTCATATGGACATAATATAGAGGTACCCCTGCTGAAGACCCAAATGAAATATGAAACCAGTTACAGAAATTTTAAGCCATATTAAACTAGATTTCTTTTTGAGAAAAGA
>JAUBNY010000305.1:317378-330731 GCA_032275445.1 Crypturellus soui | reverse complement strand
CACAGGAACTTAAGGAAAAATTTCCTGACAGTGAGGGTGACAGAGCACTGGAACAGGTTGCCAAGAGAGGTTGTGGAGCCTCCTTCTCTGGAGATCTTCAAAACCTGCTTGGATGCAGCCCTGTGCCACGTGCTCTAGGTGACCCTGCGGGTTGGACTAGATGACCTCTAGAGGTCCCTTCCAACCTTAAGGATTCTATGATTCTGTGATCTCTAGCAACGCAGAATATCTCTCATTGCTGCAGCATGGGAGAAAGTGCTGATGTAAAGAACCCAGCCCTGTTATGCTTTTGTACAGAGAAGAGAGTATTATAGTTGAAAAACTACTAATATAAAAGGAAGGGAAATGGATACATCAAATAATTTCTAGTATAAACACGATACAGGCACTTTTAACACTAATTTCAAGCTCTGATCTAGAGAGCTCCAGATCCACTTTTTTTTTTTATGTGCACAGATAATGAGATATAAAATGGGCACAATAAAATAGCCATGCAAACAGTGCTTCACTGTAAACAGTATTTCACAAACGTTTGGTTGAAATATAAAGGGAAAACATGTTTAACATAGCTCAGACTTGTAAATCCCACCTCACCATGTCTACCAAGTAGGGTTGGGCTAATAGTATCCCACCAAGAGGTGAGAAATCAGTGCATGCAATGGTTAAGCAAATTCATGGTGACCTTGAAACAATATCTCCAGAGTTTACACAGCCACTCCTCTCTGTCCTGCTTACTGCTCACTGCATTTGATTTGCCGTGGTCTTAGGTCTTAGCTCTCCCTCAGAGGAATAGCCAAGCCTCACGTACTCTGAAGGGTGAGCAGCTAGGTGTTTGGGAGCTCACCCAAACTATAGCTAGGTGCTAGCGTGAGCTCTTAACAGAGCCTGCGAACAGCGTTTTGGCTCCCTCAGGAGGGAAATGTGAGGAATATTGACATTCTACTGCCTGTGTAAGCAATAGCTACACTTGCTTGCTGACTACATTTCTGCCCAAATGGCATCTTCTCTAGAGCTAGTAGTGAGTAGTTGCTGGCCCTGGGTCAGTAGATGCCTCTAGTTTCCCCATCATGCTTGTGTTTTCATGATAAGTCAAGAGTTTCAGGTCCCAAAAAAGGGAGGGAAAAAGAAAAAAGTAAAAGGCGTTCTGTTTAGAATAACTAAGGATTTTCTGGCTGAAGAAAAATGAACCCATCCAGTTATTTTTAGCTATGGCTCTCTATCGCCTAACAAAATAGCCTCTCAGACTTTCCTGCTCTGTGTCCTACCCTCGCTTTCCTCGCAGCAGCTCCCGTGGTTATCTAACCTCCTCTCATCTGATCCAAGGAACAAAGCTAGCAGAAAAAGGATATGACAATCAAATAACTTATTTTTCTGCTTATCTAGTTTCCTAAACTGGCTTTTTGTGGAGTTAAACAGGCAATAAGTAAAGCATAAGATCACACACTCAAAATGGAGAGATAATAAAGGTATAGCTGCTCCTTTTGGCTGTAGATTAAAAAGATCTGCTTATCTGCAATGTTAAAGTATTCTGTAAGTCTTAAGTTTGTGTATTATCTGAATTCCTCAGAAACATTGATTTGAATCTTATTAGCACAGATCTTCATCCTTTGTTTTTTCGAGTATGTGATAGCTCTCAGTTCTTTTGAGTGTTGCATTAATATACTCTGAGTAAACTTTAAAGGTACCATAGTTTGGGGGCTGCTGAGAAATTTTTAAAACTTGTTGTCACAATTTATTTATTAAAGTTTCATCCTTATTTTTATTTATGTATATTCACATAAATTAGTTTTTAAGTGATTGCTTATATTTTTTAAGAAAATTTTATTAAGTTTCTTCTTCAGCAACGCTATTGGATAAAATAATTCATGTAAAGACAAAAATATACAGTCTAATATAGAAATACAGTGTATACTTTTAATTTTATATAAATAGGATGTTGAGTAGAAATGTGCAATGATAATCTTCGCAGAATTAAACTGTTAATATATGATCATTAACTGTTAATATATAAGCATACAAGCAATATACTGCTTTATTTGATTTTAAATGGTTGTTATTGCTTCTCATGTGATTCTTTTTTTTTTCTGTTGTTTTTGCCTTTTTTTCCTTTTTTTCCTTTTTTTTTTTTTTTTAGATCAGGTAGTTATTTGAGAATGTTGTAAACTCATAGGATTTTCTTGAGGATAGTTTCATTCTGGTTCCTTAATAGCCCCAATATAATATTGTGTACCCAGTTACAGTCTATATGTAGATAGATATAACCGAAGAAAAAAAACAATATTTGTGAAGGGACATTGCTACAAAGTTTATATACATTAATTCTAAGATAAAATCCTTTCAGGAATATCCTAAAAATTCTGTCACGTCCAACTGTAAGCCAACAGAGCTATACAAATTTAAAGCAATCTGTTTATAGTATCCAATGTCTAGCAAGTTAGTTTCTTACTGAAAAGAAGCATTTTACCAGCAAATTCCTATCCATTTTATAACAGCACTATATAAATGAGTAATTTATGGAATAGAAATTTCAGAACCTAAATAAGATTCTGTTGAGTTTCAATGATTCTTTTTTATAACTGTAAATTCATAGTCTGAAAATAAAGCATACCCCTCATACTTTTCTGAAAATATTCTTCCTCATGCCAAGTATAAAATATTTATAGAGAATCCTACATAGTTTTCTAACAAAAAATGTAGTGTGTAAGTATATTTTAAGAAATGTATGCCCCAAACAAACAAAAACATTTTTTTGAACAAATCTATATTTTATTAAATGATCAAAAAAAAAAGTTCGTATCGCTTTGATAGTTTTTCTAAAACTTTTTTTCTATATTATCATCTTTATTTTGCTGAAAAAAAGTGAAATTTCTTGCTTAAAAAGACTTGTTTAGTAAATAATAAACAAACTAAGGTGAAAAAAATGTTAAAATAATTCATATAGAGAAGAAAACTCTGCTCTGGCAGATGTTGTCAACTATAAAGTTCTTGAAATTCTTCAAATGTGGTGGTAAATGCAAGCTGAAATATGGGAAGTGGATATAGGAAGACTACTGTGCTTGACAGCATCTAAAAGGAATCCTAATGCCATATTCTAAACGTAAAATGCAAAATATGAACATGTGGGAAAAAAATCTTTGAAATACTTCAAGCTAACTCCTCAATATTTATTTTTGAACAGAGTAAACAATTACCATTCCAAAATTTTGCAGGTCAGCAAAGTAGTATTTGCAGGCTTGTGACAAAGCTAAGCGAGTCAGCCATATCCTTTCTTTGTAAGCTTTTGAAACCCGAGAAAATATGCAGTGGAGAAAACATAATTATTTCCTGCTGAATTATGAAAGATGAGAGCTGCCTCTGTTCACTCTTTTATATACATCTATAGATTAATGCTTACAGGCAAAAGCGAATTCAGAAATAGAAAATGTGATGGTTACTGTATCTGGCTAAGATTTTTTTCCTTGCCCTGGAAGCCCCAGTTGTTCTTATAAGTGCATCTCATATGAAATAACAAACCGTTCTAGAGGGATGCATAATTATGATTATTTGGTACTGAAAAAGAGTGATGTAACTATGGTAAAGTAAATATCAGAACACAGTTTTATTGAAAGCCAGTGGTAGCTGCAATTCTTAATGATGCTGAAGAGAGACTGTAGAAGTAGTAAACAATGATAATGTAGCTTCTAATATAATCATGGCCTTTGTGTAACTCATGTTGCAATATGTATTACTGTACTAACAGACAGTAGTGTGGTAAAAAAGATAGGGGTAGTAATGCATCTTGCCTGTATGTTTTAGAGCATCTTTCTTTTCCTTTCTTTCTCTTTGTGAGTATATATTCTACATATATACATATATGTGTATGTGAATGTGTATATATATATGTATATATATGTTTATAATATGCATTATTTAGAGTAGCTGTTAAACACAAAGGACGAGCTGGCAGGCTGTAATCCTCTATGCCTACTTAAAATAGTTGTATTTATATTATATATATAAAGCCCCTCTATCTATCTAACCTACTGAGAAGAAAATTTCTATGTTGGCTATATTTGCAGTGAAAAATATTAATGAGCGAGTTAGTAATTTTAAATGTATCTATTTAAAATATGGCCCTCTATATTTATACATTGCATGAATCTTATCATGTAGAAATTTTACAGTAGGAGCTGCCTTTGGTTAGATCTATAAAATCCAAAGCAGAGAAGTGGAGTAGAGTAGGAAGAAATGAATGCCAAGTGAAATTAAACATTATCCTTTCCCTTGAAAAGATCAATTTAAAGATTAAAAATGTGTTATGAAATACTTATCAGCTCCATGCTAAAGATGTTTAATGAGAACAATGGTAACATTATCCACTAACATTACCGGGACAGGTAAGGGAGGATGTAATAATATTGACCTAGGAATCAAAAGAAATTGAACTCCACAGGGCATCTTATTGACAGCTTCCCTCTTTAGAAATGTCATAATATGTTTTTTTATTATATATCCTGAGAAAAGTCATTTTCACTGTGAGGTGTTTTTTGTTGGTGGTGGTGGTGTTTTTTTTCTTTCTTTTTTAGGAAGCATCTCTTATTAGGGAAAAATAAAGAGATCACAGCTTCTGTAATGTGCCTTTGACCCTTTAGAGACAGTCCCTGCAGAAAGTCTCAGAATTAAAATGAGTTTATTTTCAACATGATTAGGACTGTTCTATTCCTTCTGCATGGAGAGGAAATTCAAGATTTCCAAGATTCATAACTTGATTTACCATCTCTGAACTTTTCTCCCAAAGCATTTCTAAAACATAACCATATCAGAATAAGTTATGCTTTATGTCTACCTGCCCTTCACTGTGGCCTTATCTCATGATTTTGGCATCCTATAATTTTAACATCTTGAGTGCTTTCTATTCCTTTACTTTCTGTTTTGTGTTTTGATTAGCCCTTATGGGATTATCTCACATACTTTCCTAATTTTTGGAACTGTTTTATAGATCTCTTCAGATTTTATTGAAGCAATTTACATAGTTTTGAAATAAATCTCAACAGTCTGTAATTCTTTCAGTCAGCCTTAGTGGTCTTTAAAAATAAAATTACAGCAGTTATTATCCTTCCATCCTTCAGTATAGTAGCTGATTTTAATGAGAAATTCCATGCTATTGAGTTTTAGAATCTCTTAAACTAGATTTCTCATTTAATTTTTTAAGTTAATATGACTCTGATCATTTTACACAATCATTTCCATAAAATTTATCTGAAATGATATTGCAGTCAACTCAGTTCAATGGCATTGATTAATTCTAGAACTAACTTCACAATGCAGCATTTTAGTTATACACATAATGCTATTGGGGGTATAGTTGGATCACATTCAGGCATAGCCAAGCTAATTTATGCACATCTTGATGGTTGCAATATAAATGCAGCAACAGGGGATTAGTAAAAACTAATGCACAAATAACCATTCATGCTTGAATTGGGATTGAATTGTGCTAAAAATCCATATTATAGTCTCAGTGTCTCTGCTACCATACCAATTAAACACGAGCAAGATTTGCTCATGTTTAACTGGTCACATCATGGAATTATGTATTCCATCAGAGGTGTTGACTTATTTTTGTCCTTTGTGTGCTCTAAATCTACTTATTCCAAGAAACAGGCAGTAACACAGGTAGAAAATGTAGTATGAGTTGGTATTTGAATAGCAGACACACAAGTTGCCTGAAACATTGCTAGCGATGATTCCTCTTTCTTTATTTCCTCTGTCTCATTCTTAATATCATTTCCCCAAGCTTTCAGAAATATATTCTTTCATATTTGTTAAATTCAGAAACAAAACAAACAAATAAAAAGAGCACATATATATATATGTATATATCTTTGCATCTTCAAGCACAAAAATAGCAGAAACAAAACAGAGGTTGGAAAAAAAAATCTGGATTTTTACCCCAAATTTTAGACTTACTCATCATGAGCATATCTGTTTCTTAAAATATCGATTATGTACTTGTATACTTTTTTCCCAGTGAGGATATTACTTGGTTAGACATGAAAGACTGTGTATGCATAGTGGTATTACATAGCCTTCAAGTTTCCATGTGTTTATAGCAGGTAATGCAGAACTACATTAGCTTTTCTTTTTTACGTAGTCTTAGGAAAGATGATGACCCTTAGCCAGGCATTCTTGTTGTTGTATTTCCATTCCTAACCTGTTCCATTTCTTATAGGGGGACTTTTAGAGTTAAGAGGCACTTAATCCTTTATTCTAAAGCTTCTTTTCTGCAATGCGCTTCTGTGATCATAGACAAAGCCTTCAATATAAGCTTTTTCCTGTATCTAAACATTGATTTTGGACTTCAACTTGACATCTGTCTAATCCACCAATAGCAACATGAGCCAAAACCCCTGAAGACATTGGGTGAGGTGTAATGAACCTCAGCCTTGCATAAGGGTGATAGTACTGTAAATCTGTGATGCTTGGCAATAAACACTATTTCAAGAAAAATTGACATGTTCTACTTCTACAGACAAAACAAAACCATGTAGTTATTCACTGACACATTCATTTTGAATAAAAGACTTTATTACTACTTAAATACCATTTCCATAACTCATTTGAGATTCTATAGTGGATATCCTAGACATTGTGGAAAGTTTACACCAGGAACTATTTACACAGCTCATTGTCATACTGTATTGGTTTAGGGGGTTTTTTTGCTCCCTTTTATTTTTTTCACTTCTTATTTTTGTATACACTGGCTAGCGTATGGGTTTTTGATGGCCTACATTCTTCTATATTCTTTCACTGAGATATTTCATGCACCATCTTCATGCTGGGTTTTGTGTATTGTATTGTGTGTTTTATGATAAGGTCTCAGTATGCACCTCATGCTCACTTGTAAGCTGCGTTCTACTTAGGACATCCTTCCCAGCCTTTCACTCCTAAGTCATTTTTTTGCAGTCACAGTATCTGCTACCTCCTCTGGAGAAATGGGAAAAGGGACCTCCAAGGGTGAAAATCTTACTGTAGTTCTCATCTATATATTTCTTGACTACAAAGTAAGTAGACAAGCTATTTTGGATTTTGCCAAATGAATTAGATGCCCCTTGTCCCAACTTTTGAATTAGCGTTTTTTTTGACTGACTGCAGAGTTCATAAAAATTCTAGTTCTTGAATACACTGAGCTGCACGTGGGGTCTTATTCTCTGCAATCTTGAAAAATTAAAAAACTACTCATATCCAGACAAATTTTTCTTTTTCTTTTTTTAAAACAAAATTTACATTTGAGGTATAAAAACTACACCAAAACATCAACTTTTATAATTCAAAGAAAAAGTAATCAAATCCCATTTTTGGCTTTCTTTTTTCTTCTTTCTGTTAAAATACATTAACACTATCTTCATAGACAAGCTTCCCTGTACTGAGTCTTTTATGGACGTTTTTCTCAACTTAAAGTAAATTCAGTGTACATAATGATATTTATATTATCATCATCTTCATCAAATGTAGACTTTTCGTAGGCTTAAAATTTCACAGACAGTGCTAGGGCACTGGGTCTGATACTACTCTCCCTTTTTCATTCTTCTACACTGACTCTAATGAAGATGCATTGAACGATAAGGTCAAAGTTGGACACTACACTTTTTTTATCTTATCTATTGCTGTGATGTTCTTTCCTTGCAAGTGTATTTAAAATTAAGCAGCAGGTGCACTACCAATACTTTTCCTTTGTAAGTTATCAGCAGAGTAAATTCTGAATTGAAAGAGATTTCTCTATTCTCCATTTATAAGAGAATCACTCTTGTATTCTTTACATTGCATACGGTAGTGTAGGAATTACCTTTTCACGATTATAAAGTAGAGCTGGTCTTGCTCTTATGCTTCCACTACTGCTTTCAGTGAAACCGATTATTTTCTGGAAATTGCAATGATACATACTGGCCACAAATCTATACTGGTATTTTATTGTCTCTTTCATGAATGCCATCATCTGGAGCCATTTTTTAAACCATTAAAATAGCTCATGATAAGTACATAACTTGTGACAATTTATCTGTGAGTTGTTGCCCATAACCTATGTAGTTTATGATTAGTCAACTTATCAGAGAAACTATTTCATAATCCTGATAGCTTCTGTTGAGCATGGTTTAGCCTAAAGAAGAGAAGATTGAGAGAGGATCTGGCCAATATGTACAAATACTTGAGGGGAGAATGTAGGGAGGATGGGGCCAAACTCTTCTCGATGGTGGCCAGTGACAGGACAAGGGGTAATGGGTACAAGTTGAAACACAGGAAGTTCCATCTCTATGTGAGGAAGAACCTTAACCATTCAGCAATTCTGTGATTCTGTGATTCTGTGATTATCTATCTCTTCATGTCATTTAAACAAAATACAGAGAAAGATTTTCTTTCGAGGCTATATTTCTTATCCAACTTCTAATGAAATTCCACATTCTTCCTTTACACTCCAGCTATGAAAAGCTGTAGACATTTTTCCAAATCCCCCCAAAAAATATATATATTGAATTAGGGAAAGAGAGAAAAAGAGTTCTTCCATACTGCCTTTGTATCATTATGATAAATGAATTGATTTACTTACATTTTTATAGTTTGCATGTGAAGATACAGAAAGGTTCATTGAATTAGACTTTACAAGCCCATTTTATGCAAATGTTATTCTCAGCTGTGGCAAAACTACATGCTAACTGATAAAAAACCTTATATGCTATTTTACTTGCTTGTTACAGTGGACTTAAAATAGCAAAGAGTAAGTTATACTGTGGAAAAAAGGATTAAAAAGTGGATGAAGATGTAGCAAATAAATAAAGGCAGGAACCAATCATTTATAATACATTGTAGGCAACAACAAATGTTGCATGAATATTAACAGATGCTGGTTTTAAATGCCTCAAATAACAAGTCACTTATGCATGCCAAATCTACTCAAACCTGTTTGCATTTTACTTAAAGATAAGTTTGTACCTACCAACTCCAGACATCTCCGGGATGCTAGCGGTGTACATGTCCTTCGTGAATTTTGGTTCATTGTCATTGATATCATGGATTTTAATGATAAATTCAGATTCTGGTTCCACTTGTCTTCCAGTCTTTCTGTCTATAGCCTTGGCACGTAGCACATACAGTGACTTTTCTTCTCTGTCCAATTTCTTTGCAGCATGAATATCTCCTGTATTTTCATCTATAATGAACAGACTGCCAGCCCCGTCTCCTGTTAATATGTATTTTAAATTTCCGTCTCCTTTATCTTGGTCAGTGTGTAGCTTCAGGGAGGTAGAAAAGAAGAATTCTATAAATATATATATTGTTATTACAGACCAAATCATTCAGCACATATGAATAAGTCTGTACGATCTTGACTGTAATTGGGGTCAGCAGTGGTTATCTTCTGTTTCAGTGTTGGAAAAATTACAAATTTGAGACCCAGTCATACACAAAAGTATATCTCTAAACAAATTTGTAAGGACACAAAGGGATATAGAAGATAATGCATAAGTATTTAAAATGACCATCTGATAAAAAAAAAAAACATATTTCTTTCAATAGCCTGTCCAGAAAGCAACAGAAATCCCCCTACTGAGGGGGGAGCAGAGGTCTAAAACTCTCAAATTTCTCTTTGTCTTCCTGTGTCCTGGTTACTGGTAAGGCAACTGGTTGCCTTGAAACAGCAATGAAGAAAAAGAGTTTAAAGATCACACCTTTCTGAATGTCCCCAAATCATCTGTAAAACTTCTGATTTAAGAAGCTATTATCTCTCTCTCTCTCTGTCTTTAATTTTTAAGGACCGTCTTACCTCAGTTAATTACTTCCTTCCTTCTAGTCTTCTCCACACAGGAGAAATAATTTTCAAGAACACTAGGAGGTAAATTTTCAAAGCATTGAGTGGAGTTTAGCCGTTCTTTTTCTACTATCTTTCTTCACAAGAGTTCCAGACTATATCGCTGTGAACTTATAGGCACTGATTAGCTAACCATATATTATAGCTATAAAAAAAAGAGCTCAAAACAACAGCCAAAGCGAGTCAAAAAAGCTGACCCAGGCACCAGACCTTCCTACAAATGGTTATTTTCTTGAATTCTGTCTTCATAATTCCATTTAAAGGGACATATAATTTCTTTTCATAAGTTTCTTTGATTTATTTTTAGTCATATATGGCCGCAGGTTAATGGCCTGGGTGTTTTTTTTTCAAATTTGGGTAGAAAAAAAGTCCTATTCCATTTCTTTTTTTCTTCTTTTGTTTAAAGGTAACAGTATGATATCCTATCATTCACCTGGAATAACACAATTTCAGTATCAGTAAAGGTATTACTCTAGAGACAGAAAATTTATGCCACTTTTTTCTTATTTGTGTATTTCTTTCTTATGCGTGTATTAACTCCATGTTTCCTAGATGAGCCATTTCATGTTTTTATTACTCTAGCTGTATGAAGGGTGACTGTGGTGAATTTTGTTAAATTCCTTCATTTTGATTTTCTTTCTCCAATTTTATACTGCAGCAGGCTGATTCTTATTGTGGTCCACTAAAAGTAAGGCAGATTTTTTTATCTACAAAAATTCTCTAGGATTACACACAATAGGTGAAAGAATTATATGCAATGAGTACACATCCCTTCATAAAGATCCCTGAAAATTTGACAACTCTACAGATAATATATGGAAAATAAATACAAACAATAAATACAAATGTGTGAGTATTTTAAGATGCTGATTGTGGAACATTAAGTAACCAATACAATATAATATTAACAGATTATTAAAATAATTTATTATGATAAATATTATATCTGTGATATTCTTATATTCAGGAAACAATAAAAGGGTAGATTTATTTCAATATAAAGTAGAAAATATAATATATTTCTTTTGGTCAGTTGAGTGCTTCTCTTGCCATACAGGACAATCTCCTTTTCCTAAGAAATACTGCACACTTATCTTTTTTGAGATATTCCTTACCTTGCAGCATAAATACATTTTTGACATTCTTCTTGAGTTAGAAGCTTTTCTTAACTATACCAATCAGATCTCTGGATTGATGTCCAGCACCTGAACCTCATTTTCTGCTAAGGTCTCTCTTCTCTTTTGTTTGCTGAATGCCCAAGTGTAGCAGCCAACCCTGACACATGTCTGAGCATCCTCAGCTTTTTGGAGAGATCTTAGGGCAAAAAGCAGGGCCTGGGAGCTGAGCGAAGAGCCTCATGAATCCTGAGAGAGTAAATCATCAGACGTGAGGGTAGGATGGGTTATGAGGTGAGCAGGAGCAGGAGGTGACGGAGCAAGTTTTGGTGAAGTTGGGGCCTCCATGAAACTAACTTCCATTCTCAATATAAGGAAGTTTTTCTTAGTTCTCACAAAACGTGCTCATCAATAACTTAACAGTAATTTGCTAAATTGCTTCTCTAATGCTAACAATAGTCAGACAAGTAATTTCTGATTACTTGTTTTATGTTTTATTGTTTTCATGTACTTACATTATGTTTTCATGTATTTACAGAGCTGTATGCCTGGTATTTTCGAAAGTAATTTCTGTCAGTCTCCCCAGGGATTTTTTATTTTTCCTCTGCACATGCGTACACTCCAACATACATTGTTATTGGCAGAAATTTATATAATTCACTTATTATTAGATGGATTAAACTAGCCCCTGACCCACAAGTATTATCTCCATACCAGTCTGCCTGGCAGATTGCATAGCAAGAGACTTAACTGTCAGCAGCCTTAGTCTTCAATTGTCAGGAACTGCTACACAATGAAAGAATGTAATCTGACCAAACACTGCAAAAGTTTCCCACTTTAGAAATAAGCAAAAATTACTGCAACAGCATATGACATAGTTCTAAACTGAAAAATTAAAGGAGAGGATTGAATGAGATTTTCTTTTTTTTTTCCCTGATTTGGAATAGAAAACAAAATTCTACATTGAAATAAGACTATATTTTATTTGTGGAGTTTTAGCAGAAAAAAAAAATATCAGAATTTTATCAGAAAAATAAATAATAGGTATTTCACTGGAAAGAGTACCTCAAAATTATTTTAATATAATTTTATTTGAAAGTGTGATAATAATGTATTCACACATCTGTTAAATACTTTTTCCAGTCAGCTCTGCTAGTGAAAGCATCTTTCAGGGAATAGGAAATGAGCTTAAAGCCAACATTTTACATATATTTCAAATTTCACTATTGAAAATGTTTATTCTTACAAATTCTTTTTTGATTTGGAGAATGAGTTTTCTCCTAAAATGGATCAGAGGCAATGGAAGAAGACAGATGCAGCTGGATACCAGAGATCCGGCTCGTGGATATAAATAATCTTACTGTAAACAGTGCTCATATGTATAAGGCCTAGGTCAATAACCTTGTGCAAATGGGCAATAATGAGCAAGTACTGGGAGCTCTCTGTCCTGTGCTAACAAATGGCTCTGGAAACACACATTTATCCATAGCCATTTACTTATCCTCATGGTCAACTATGTATCGATCCCTGAAAAATAGGTTAAATTCTTTGATCTGCCTGTTAGAGATGTCCACCAACAGGTTGGGTATCTCAAACTGATGGATATATTGAGCCTCTTGCTTAGCTCATGTTTCTACCAAATGATGAACAGAATTTGCAAGCATAGTAAATTGCCTTTTGCTGATTTTCTGTTAGCAGGTTCCCTTGAAGTATAGTGATAAACTTTAGTCATTCTACATGTAGCGATTTCTAATTTCTACTATATGTTTTATTTTGCTTCTCATTGTTTTTCAATAAACATTTTGTGAAACTTCATCAATCTGTGATATAAATTTTAAATATGATAGTTTGTCCTAATGCCCTAAATGGGGATATTTTCATTAAAAAAGACAATGTCCTATAGAAATAAAATACTACTGTGTAAAATACATCACACCATTCTTTGGTGATATTAGGGTTCTGTAAGTACAAAACATATTTTTAATTTTTGAATCAGGTAGTTGCACATAATAGTGTGGATCTTTGCACAAAACCAATTTAGAGATTTTTTATAACATTATAAAAGTTTCTGTGTTTTAATTTAGACCAATCTATATTGTTTATCCTTATGACTGGTAACCTACTGTAAAAGTTTTAGAGTTTTGAATATATAACATAAAATACATCTTCAACATTTAGAATTTTAATTGTTCTGCATAAAGCCTACAGGATGTCAAATGTATGTATGCTCTAATATGTTCACAATTTTTCATGCCTTTGATTAAATAATGCCAAGCAACAGGAAAGACTAATTTTCTTGATTTATTTCTGGTTATAGTAAATAGTCTTACATACAAAATACTTGTTTGAAGATGAGGCTCAGTTATCCATCCTGGAGAAACTAGTGTTCATATTTTT
>JAUBNY010000305.1:278398-292764 GCA_032275445.1 Crypturellus soui | reverse complement strand
CTGCTTAACTATTTGCTTCCTTTATTTCTAGCAACCTGACAGATATGATTAGTTCATTTCCCTTAAAATATCAACTAGCTTTTAACTGACAAGAAATGTATTTCATTTGCCAGAACCTGTGCTAGAGTTTAGAGTCACATAGTATGTATCTCAAAATTCCCAGAGGATGCAGATTTGCATGTGATTTATTTGGATTAATTTGAAACACACATAGTATCTTTAAAATAGTGTTCTAGCATGATCCTTCACTGCTCTTTCAGCGAAATTCAGTAAGAAGCAAAAGATAGGACCAAATAATATATGGTTCATGTCAGAGTGAAAAAAAAAGAAGAGAATTACGCCCCCAAACAGTGGATATCTTATGAGAAGCATTTGACAAGTTGATATGTTATCTATCCTAGTCTAGATGCTTTATGTCAACTGGCAGGGCACAGTCAAACTCCCAGACTCCTTTCCCACATACACTCCAACGCTCACATGTTCTCTGAGTATCTCCCTCCCTGTCCACGTGCTTCAGAGATTAGGGGGCAGCTAAAGGAGGAACCCGGGCTGTGTTTGTTTCCCATCCTGCTGAGAGGTCTGGCTATATAGGGAACAAACACACACAACCATACAAAACAGGGGAAAAAGCACATAGGTGATCCTCAGGGATGTACATGTCAGTCGTTTTCTTCCTCTTGTTTTATACAGGAATTAATATTTCGGCGTGAAACAAAGGTAGTCTTTCTACAAATGCATATCCTCTCTTTTTACCTCTGTGATTCTGAACTCATTAATACAGCATCAAAATTTGATGTCACTTTATAGTGGTATAGTTGCAGGTGCACAGTAGCTGTTAATGAAATATTTCCATTACCACTTTCAATAAAGCATTCAAAATTGTCCTTTTCTTCTAACTCAGAGAAGTGGCATTGTATGAACTATCTGCAGACAATTCTTTGTCTAAATCTGCACCTTCATCAAAATCTAGTTACTACAGCCTTGATTTTATAATAAACTTTTTACAGCAATGCTTATTAATAGATAGAGTGAACAACAATGGTCCAGCAAACTCAAATGCAATCGTTCTGTTGGTCACAGGCCTTTTATCTGTTCAATTCTGAATTCTGTGAAGGGAAAGATGCTACAATGCTGAAATTATGATGGACACCAAGATCTAAGCATTTGAGATTAGTTGATATATATCCAGATAATTCTTTCACTCTATAGGCCGACAGCTCTAATGAATGTTGAATGAATGAATTTTAATGAATGTTGAAAATCAACTGTTTTAACTAACAGAAAGTGTTAAACAAAATCCATGAAATGGTTCAGCCACATACTTCTCCCCAAATATCCATGTTTTGTATAGGGGTAATAAGAAAGAAATAGAAAGGAAGCTGAGTGGAATAAAGTCTACCTTCTAGCTGACACAGTTGAGCTCATTGAATAATACTACTGAATTTTTCATGAATGCTTTTTGCCAAAAATTCTATTTATGGTTGTCTCAGAGCAGTATATATGGAGCCATGGAGAAAATTGAACCCGCTGTACAATGCGGAATTATGTCTAGATATTCCTGTATTATGGTGATATGCCTCCCGTGCTTGCGAAAGCAAAATCCAAACTAGTATAAATATATGCCTTTTAAGTTAACACTATTTACTAGTCTTAACAGTTTGACTCCTCACTTTCCTCTTATATAATTTTATTATTATTATTTTAGAAGACTGATTTAATAGCTGCAAACCTTTTAATTCTTCAAGGGTTTGTTCCAAAACTTGTTGAAACCAATGAATATAGGTGAGTGAGTTATAAATTAGGTCAATTATGCTACTGCTTTTTTTTTAAAAAGTGCTATTTTATTTTATTTTTCACTCTCAGTCCCTGATGAAGTTATAGTAATGTAGGAGCAAAATTTGTTCCTTTCTTCACTCTTATCTAGAGAATATAAGCTAGCTAAAGTGCTTTCCCATTAGTCTTCTGTGCATTGCGCTCCTTCCATTTTTATTAACATCACTGCTAAAATAAAAAGCTCTCCACAGCAGAATTATACATTTCAGTTTTAATAGGTACTTTGTCGACTGATGTTTAATATACTTCAGAAATATTGCAGTTATAGCCCTAGTTGGCAAATGTATATCTGCTTCTGTAGAATGTACAGATTCCATATCTGTAATATAATTACATTTTGCAATAAACTTATAAAAATGTTTTATTGACTTCATTTATCACTGATAAGCAGGATCTTAAGGGAAAAACAGAGGCTTGTTTGTTTCTTTGGTGTTCAGGATATACTTGCTATATTGTCTTACTATGAAATACTAGATATGTGCTATCCAAAAGAGGGAGCCATAGCATTATGCTATATCTTTCAACTTTATGAGTCAGTGAAACTGCACATACTCTTTTATTCCTTTTTCTTAATTGTACTTAAATATGACATTTGCCCTAAGATTTTTGGTTTTGTATGCATATGTATGCATATCTCAAGAATAGGTAACACTTGCTAATAGTCTTATGTGGAGCTGTATGAAGTGGTTGTATCAAAGTCAAATATGCTTAAACAAGATTGTTTTTCTCCACAAAAGAAACTTGCCACAAAAGAAGTCAGAGTAAATTCTCTTATTCTTGATTCCACTAGATTCTTCAGCAATTTTGAACAAATAGTCTGTACTTATTTCCCACCTTGTGGAAAGGAAGTATGTATATATGTGTCTATGTATAATATATAAATATAGACCTATATATACATACCAGTATATACACCAAAAACTTTGATTCTTTGTCTATTTAGCAAGCAAGGTGGAAGCATAAACCGTCACTCTTAATAACTGACGAGACACCTAGCTGTGGGAAGGCTTTATTCCAAGGAGCTCAGGCCTCCTCACCTCCACTCCCGGCATCTCTACAACCTTTCATCAGGTGGGACTTTTGGTGCTTTTCACAACAGAAGAGCATTGATACGCTACAACTAGAAGCTGTTTAATCTCTTTATAATCTTTTTGAACTTAAGTATGGACTTGATTTGCCTGTTTCCTTACAAACAAACTCCTTTGCTGGTTTGCTTATGATCATAAATCAGTTTGCTAGCAACACAAATGTCAGAGTTGGTGGAAGGGAAAACTGGAGTCATAGCATATGTTTTCCCAGGTGAAATTCAGCTACCGTTATAGTGTCCGCTTTATTTCTAATCATTTTATTTTGAGCTACTGAGTTTAAGACACATAGATTTTTTTTTAGTACTACTGAGAATCAGCAGGTCCAAAGATTCAACTAGTTTTATAAATGCTCAGCCATCTGACAACATTATTGGTTACTCTGGATTTACCATTTCATTTATTTTGAGACTCACTTAACTTTTCTGTTCCTAGCTTCTTCTCACTGGAGAAATATGCAATTTTAGTACTTTCTTTAGGTGTTTTAAGAGTATCATCTGCTGCATTTGTGGAGCTTCACATCAACATATGTCTTGGAATAACATCCTTAACAATGAACAGTATTTACCAGAGTGATGTCTAAAGCCAACCTATAGTTTCCCCTCTTAGTACTTAAAAGTAGCCTAGCTGAACAAAACATCTATTCAGTTTCTTCTTCCCTCTGAAATTCTTCCTTTCTGAAAGTTTTTGCTTTCTCTTTACCACGAGGTTCAATTCAGCTGATTCTGTGCCTCATGGGGGTAACATTTGGACTCAAAGCACGGAGAAAAAATACACCAGATGATTGTTCAGCAAAACATTTTAAAATTTTAAGATTTCCCACGTTCAGTTTTAGTACAATTTTTATGAGCTTTCAATATATTACTTCATAGTTCGTAAACAGCTTGCACTACTACTACTATTGTGACATGGTATACTTTAATGATTAATAAAAATAGTTAATAAAAGTATTTTAATGTATTCTTTATTTTTTTTGAAAACTCTTGTTATTTAATTCCAACTGAAATACCTTATCTTTACTTCCAGACTGAACAGCTGCCTTGCTGGGGTTATAATCAAAGTTTGTATTTCTTCACAGAAGTTAATTTCATTAAATTAAAAATTGTGTTATCAGCCACCATTAAGTCATCATGAAAGAAATGATCAGCTTGAGGTTAAACCTATTTCTTGACATTTTAGCTCTTCCTTTTCATCTTGAAGGATAAATAAGAAAGTATACTTGTTAACACCAACTTGTGAGTGTTTGAGTTATATAGTCCGTATGCATATTCAATGCCTGGAAAATATGCTGTAGGTAAAACTTTCCTCTTCTGGATGTAAGCATATTAAATGTAATTAAAAATGAAAGTGCTTATTCCAGCCATATTTCTACTTTCTAATCTTTCTGTTGGCCTTTGAAAGTATGTTCCCATTTCACACTTATGTTCTTTATGTGCCACCAGGCTTTCTTTTATTAATCCATTAACAAGAGTTTTTGTTCATTTCTCTCACTGAATGATTCACAGCTTCAAAATCATCTGAAGAGTATGATCTTTTAGTGTGATTTGAGTTTAGAATTTGGTTGCAGTTATTAGATCTTTGAGGTGGAGGAGAAAAGAGGGAGGTGGTATGGAAGAACAAGGGATAGGAGGCTTTCTTTCTTATTTAATTGAACTGTAGCTACTATTTTCTAATAACTTAAATTTTTATATGCTTTTTAATAATTTATTCAAAAACATTTCTAATATTTCCAAATCATCATTTTGTTTTGATCATATAAGACCTCAAGTTATACAGTGAATTAATATTCATTCTTAATTAATGTTTGTTTTTAGGAGAGGTTATAGCTGCACCTACACTAAAAATGTTCTTAATAAGAATTTATGTAATTACTCCATTAATTTCTTGCTCTTATGATTTTGCTTTTGTTTTCTGAAAGTCAAGTGTATTCCAGATTTTTTCTGATGTGTTTATTTCGTTGCATCTTTACTTTGGCAAGCATTCAAAGTCCAAGTGTGATAATGTACTGTTTATTTCCAAATGTCTTTTTATCTCTGCATCATTTACATAAACCTTTTCAATAATTGGGGAGTCTATCATTGTGGGGTTTACCTTTTTTTTTCTATACATTGTATTTGTTCTACTTAGGTGTGCATAATAATTTTTTTCTGTTCATGTTTTTTGTTGAATCTTTTCAGGATATTTAGAACATTTTTTTCAAGCTTTGTAAGTCAGGAAAAAAACTTCTGCCATCTTCAGGGGCTTACATTTAGGTCTTTATTGTATTTGATTGTTTTTCAATGTCTTTTCTAACATTAGCCACTCACTGGATCTGTCCTTCAATGAAATTCTCTTTAAGTAATTCCGTTGGTTTCTAAAGCAACATTGGATTTTCATTTTTAAACCAAGCATTTCCTAGTACTGTGTACTAGGAATATATGTAATATATTCAATTAACAATATATGTATTGCACGGTTTTCTGTTATTTTGTTTCACTGTACTCAAATATAACCATTTTATTTAACAAAAGATTTGCAATTTTCTCATTTTAAACTATACTAAGATTATTTTTTCAGTCTCATTTGAAGGTTGAACCTACCACAATTTATCTGATTTTTTTCCCCATCTGTGCATAACTGACTTTACTGCCTGATGCATCAAAAATCAGTATTTGATGATGTTTTGCATCATTTTTCCCTTTGACTTTCACCTTGCAAGGAGTAGGGAGTTTTTCCACTTTGCTTGGTAAAATCCTGATGACTTGTGTCCAGGAGAAAATGAATTAGAAAAATAGCCAAGTCACTCTTTTTCCCATAATAGCTATAATGTTTATATGATATATATTACCTTCTTAGATTATGTGCACATAATTACCCATAACTAAGAGGAAGATTACGAGGGGGGCTGGAAAGATAAAATTCTTATCACTTTACATAAACCTGATTTCAAAACAGATGACTAATACTACTTTTTGCCAGGTGGGGTAGCCCGGCCCACTAGCTCTGATATCACTCAGGCACTTCATTCATTCTTGAAAGAGCTGGTCTTCAGCTGCAAGGTGAATTTTGCCCTTTGGGTCTCTTTAAAGCTCTTATGTCATCTGACCCCATGTTGAATGGCTGGAACAGGGCTTTTTCCCTGAAAAAAGATACGATCTAAAGTTTGCTGCTGTCAATGTGAACATCCACACCTAGACAGAGCAGAGCATCCACACCAGGACTATGTGCATTTTTGCTGTTTACCTGAAGCTTATACTTTACTGGTTTCTCAGGACACTTTGAAGTGCTTCATTGTAATTACTAAATAGTAATTGGGAATTTTTAAGAGGCACCATATGAATACCAATTTGCTTGGTCTAATGCAACATCGACCTCCTTTCAGTTCAGTCATAGTGAGATGAAACTGTATCATTACAAAGGTATTACATACAATGCTGTAATATTATTTTATAATTTGCTCAATCTAGTATTTCTCCTTGAAGATTTAATTTCAGTATTTTATTCTCACTCAATAAGAATGCAATTTATTCAAGTTAGAATTGTCTTTTTTTCCTGCACAATATGCTGTGACTCTGTTTATATCCTCTTGTTGTACCCGCAATTTAACAATGCTTGAAATAATATGCTTTGTTGAATCTTTTCTCAAGTTAAGTCAAAGACAAAGCTTGAACTTGAGTAGTACAGATCTATATCCACACATGTTAACTTGTTCATAAGTGATTGTATTAGCTAAAAATATAAAGTTTTATGCTTTAAAGCATAAAACTGTATCTGTTCCTTCATCTCTACTTCCATGGCCTTCAAATTTATTGATGTTATGAAAGCGTAAAGCTACTCAGGTTCACAACCTTTCCCTTTGTTTACCTCCAGCATTTCCAGTATCTGAAAGAAAGTCTACTTAACCCACATGCATTTTCTGTAAAGCTTAAGTTAGTAGAAAAGCCAGTCAGCAAATTTTGTTCTAAGTTGTTTCCATTTTAATTACTGTGGTTTACAGACACTGTAAGCATTTTCCATCAGGAAAATGGATTTCTCAATGACAAATTTAAACAAATTAGTTACAGACAGATATAAAAAAAGTTTATTTTTATGGGACTCTTTGAAATGGTCTCCTTAGAGGTCAGCAAACTCACAGGGTAAAACCACTCCCTTATGCAAGTGTATTTCTTGTGAGCTAGGTAGTGTTGTGATGTTCTATAAGAACTGGGTTTCATGTCTTTAATTACAAATGATAAGTTAGTTATCACTCACTTACAGAGTTGGTAATACTTTCCATATTGCTGAAATGAAGAAATATTATTTTTCATCAGGCAACCACTGTTAGTGCACCTAAATTTGATATAGGACTACATAATTTGTAGGTGCCTGGATCACTGACTGCCCCAATATGTGTGCTCGTGTGGATGACAAACTATGGAAGTATTGAACATGGTTGGTTCACGCAACCATGCACCCAGTGACATGGTTGCGTGAACTTAAATCACATTGGATTTTAGGTTGCGCCGACCTCTAGCTTGCACTCTTAATGTCTGGTGATTTTTAAGATCCTCTGACACCCTCATTGTGTCACTATCAATATTAAGACAAGTGTAATGATGATCCTTTTGAACAAGAAGTCAGGGGCATTTGTGGTGAGGGAAACAATGCTTTCCTCTGCTTGCTAACTTGGTCTCCAAAGCAAAGAAAAGGACTTGGAGACATCACCTCACCATTGCGGGTGCCAAGGCAGTTGAGACTCTTTGTCTTTCTTCACTATTCTTGGAATGGGGCATTATTCAGATACCTCTCCCCCTGCCAATACACATTTGTCTCCTCAAATTGACAAATCCTTATGACCCATGCAAAACTTGGCTCAATCACAGCAAGTCCATGTCCTGCAGCAGGCAGTCAGGCCCAGGCCTTGGGAGGCGTGGGCAGTATAAGAGATGAATGTAGGAAATATTGTGATATTGCTGTCATTCTGGCAGATAGCAACCTTTGTACTTAGTGTCATATTAATCTGTAATTAATATTTTACTGGTATCTTGAGGTGTTCCGCTAATTGTTGCACTCTATGCATCAATTAACTCTCATTAGTAAGTTAAATCAGCTTTTTAATGACACTTACATATGCCCATGAACTTATATAAACATATGTAAAGCATATATATGTTCTTGTGTTTAAATTCAGTGTAACTTTACAGTGATTATGTTTGAATTGCTTTCACCTGTAATTTAAGAGACTTGTATACAATGGATAATAGAAATGAATGCCAACAATTGCTTCTGATTAAATTATGAGTGAAATAAACTGAAAGTTTTAACATCTAGTCCTGGTAATAATGAATATGACAAGCAAAGCATTAAGATTTATTGATTCTCAGATACACAGATATACTACACAGTCTGTGTTGCCTCCAAACATAAACATCACTCTATTTACAGGACAATTAGTAGTTCTTCATTTTGTGTCTTAAAAATCTATAGTTGGGTGTCACCTGCACCTGAGAAAATAATTGCTTGTAAAATGGAAGTTGGACTACATCTTATGAGGATCTTTTTCTTTAAAGGTTAACATCAAGAATTATTTATCAATAAGATAGGAAATATTGGATGCCATGAGGCATTCCTAAATCCTCGTACTTCATTCAGCCTAAGAATCAACCTAAGAATCAACGAGTGCAGCCTAACTGGAACAAGAGACTACATCTGTGTATTCCTATTTCTCTTCAGATATGATGGAATTGAATATCTTACCTTACATGTTATTGGCTAAAATATATACACAACAGTCCTTACAATGCCATAAATTTATGTAGCATGGTTTTCATGACACTGATGCTATGCACATAAACACATATGTGTATATATACATATATGTGTGTCTGTATACATACGGACACATATATATGCTTTCATCAAAGGCAATGAAATATTTTTATTGTCTAGTAAACTTAATTTGCTCTAATGAACTTGAACTGAAGGAAGCAGAAAATGTATGTGATGATTGATTGTTATTTTCCATTCTACAGCAATGTCCACCTGTTTGTGTTACTTAAAAACTCATTTTCAGAGACCAGCTTTCATCCTGAATAAGTCAGTGTTATTGGTGCTGTGAGCATAAAGATGAACTCTAACTTTTAACAGTTGTTTATATTTTTCCATCTATAGGATAGCATCTTATAGCACTGTATTTAAAAAGAACTCAAATTGAGTAACCCAGATTCTTAAGCTGGACTACACAGACCTTTGTCCTGCTTCAGCTTCTTGGATCCTCTATCAAATCTTTGACGGGAAAGCCAAAAGAAGCTACCTTTGTCCTTTCTCCAGAGAGAGACTTTGCGTCAATACATTTCTTGTGGCCATAGGCATGTTCTTTACAAGTTATGTCTGATTACTGCAATACATGTTTCTGCCAAGGTTTTGTGTTCTGAGACCCACATTTATAGGTCCAAGTAAAGTTTCTAGGAATATCATTGGGGTATGGCCACTGTTTCAAACTGCTTGCACTTTTCAGAAAAATATCATAATATATAAATTCCTGTTAGCTAAAAATAGTGGCATTCTTTTTTAATAGAAATAGAGATAATCATTATATCTTAAGACTTTGAACCTTAAACCTGATCTGATTAGGGTTTAAGTCTAGTTTTAGCCCTGTTCACAAGATTTGAAATTATTTCAGATATATGTTTTGTTTGAATCATCATTGATATGATATCACCTGCTATTATTGGCTTCATCTTATGAGTAATCAGTGGTTACTGTGATCCTGTATCTTTGGATGGCAGCACACTTCAGGATGTAAGCAAATCATGGGTGAACCTAATTCTTAAAAATTCTTTAAAATGTTCAGAATGTAAGCTTATACTTTGGAGATAATTTTATGTACCAGAATCTGAACATCTTTGGAACAGAAGAAGTAAACAACAAAGCAAATTTTTGTATATTTGTGAAACTCTTTCTTTATGGCTATTGTAGGCGTTTTTTAGGCACATTTGCTCTAACATGTAAATGTGAATGGGATGAATATAAATGCAAATTGAAAATAAATAATAACCAGAGCCAACACTATTTGCAGAAGTGCTAAATCTTTCCATTTCATCAGTGCTAACGTAATGCACAATATTGAATACACTTCTAAACCCTTATCTATTAGAATCAATACTTCCAGATTTACATCAGGCAATATGAAAGAGCCATTTTAATTTTATTTTTTGTTACATTTTTCTCTAAATGCATCTACCCATGGTCAAGTCTAATCATTTCCAAACTTGCTCCCTTTTTTGCCTTCCATAGTGCTTTTTTCCCCTGTTCTGAATAAAATCTTAAAGGTTTTTCACCTGTAGATTCTTGGCCATTTGTAGCTCTGACTGCAGCTGTAGCAGCTTTTTAGGGAGCTTATTTTCTTTGATTGTCTTAAAGAGTAGCTAGAAGTACATTAAAATACATGATTAACATCTTCCTGTTTTGCCAGTTGCGATATTTGCTGAAGGGATAGTTTGCCATCAAGATAAGTAAGGATTTATCAGGAGGATTATCAAGAAAAGAGCAGGCAGCATCAGAAGCTGAGATTATGTTAAAATGTGACCCATGCTATTAAAACATTACCATGCCTTTACTTCAAGTATGTGGGTTTTGGGTTTTCAGTCATTGTAATAATAATAATAATAAACAAATAGAAATATCTTCATTATAATAGAAAAGTACTGTCATCATGAAGGAAAATGAAAAGAATCAGTTATTTTGTTCAGAACACAAGGGGTTCCACTTCATGTCTTACCCACACAGCACCTACAAATGTATTTCAAAAGTGTTTCTTAGTAAAGTATGCATGTATCACAGAAATTTTAAACCATTTGGGGATGGGTCTGGCTCAGTTGCAGAAAACCCATGGGCTGCAGATGACAGCGAAGAATGCAAAGTCTACATTAATTTTAAAGGTGATTCTATTTTTCATCATGTCTAAATTCTCATTAGAGATGAAATTTCCTTTCACATTAGGGAAGTAAATGTGAGGATTATTGCAAATCTTGCAAGAAATGAGAAAAATACTTTCTGTAATGTAATATTTTTATTTTTATTCTGAGGAAAATATATATTTTTGTCAGAGAGAATCATTATAAAAACACAGATTCAGCACTCATTTTTGCTCTGAATAGGAAAATGCACAAAAGTAATTTCACTGGCTTCAGTGGGACTAGTCTTATTACAAAATGTTATTCATTCTGAATAAGGTCTCCGGCATCCGGTACAAGCACAAACAACTCTCTTGACAGATAAGTTAAACAATTACAAGAACTTCCTCTTGAAATAACTTTGTTTTTCAGACTTTTTTCCTACAAAGGCAGAGCATTTTCCCGAGATTTCCTACCTAGGCACCTATAACTTTACTTACATGCCCTGATATTTTATTCAATTCTTTTTTAAGATATGCAAGGATATAAATGTCAATTCTGCACCACTGATTATCAGTGCAATTGATCATTGGTTTCTAAAAGCGATGGACAAATCTATTGATGCATGTATTTGTTGTTAGATAGGCTGGTATAAATTATTAATTGCCTTCAATGGACTAGTAACATGTATGCAAGTTGACATTAACTCCTTGTGACTTTTGTTGTGTAGTCTGTTTAATAATGATGAAAAGATCTGCTATTTCCATTCCTCAACATAGAAGTTACCCCAAATTTCTTTGATTCCATTGGATATTTCTCGGGTATCATTTATCAGAAGAAAAAAAAGAAAAAAAAAAGTTTTTTTTTTCTTGATTTTGGACAAGCAATTTAAGAACTCTTTCTCAGTATACTTATATGCAATGGGAAAATGCTTTCAATGTAGCATGGAAAATTGGGATCTCTGGGCAATGACATGCATGGCCCAACACTAATGTTCTTTCAGGCAGAATTTCCATTGAAGCTAGTGGTTATTTCCCTTGACTAGGGTTTGCGAGGTCAAAGTAACCTGAATAACATTTAGTGTCTAGAAAAAATGTACTTACATAAACCTCTCTAACATTTGCATTTTTGTATCGGGAGATTCTCATATCAAAAGTATATGTGTCTGGGACAGGCAAAACTTGACTCTAATGTCATCTTCGTGCTGCTATTATACTTACTACTAAAAGGTGTGAAATTTAAATATAGAAATTTGCGTTTAAAAGGTAAATACACTGGCCATCAATTAAAACATGCCACTTTGAGGTTACAGAAATGTACTCCTGGAGCAATGTTTGCATTTATTTATGGTCTCTAAGAACTCAAGCTATTTATTTTTATAAACATTGGAGTAGTCACGTGGAGAAATTACAAAACTGGCAAAGTGGAGGTCTGGGTTTACATATGGCCCTGACACTGGGCTACTGCGTAACTTTGAGCAATTCACTGTTCTGTTCACTGTCTGTTCAATAATCTCTGCACACAGGTTGACGACTGTGCTGCACATCTCTTTTAGCAATCTTCCTGAGATTACTGAAATAAGACTGAAAATGGCATATTTATTTGCTAACTTTTCTATGACTATATTACATACTATACATTCAAAAATTATTTCCTTCTAGAACTTAATCATTTTTGAGCCTTCTTATCAACTATGGGATACACTCAGTCTTTTTCTTTTTTTTTCCCCTGAAGTTAGTAACATTTTCTGTCAGATAACCAAGCCCTAACTTCACTGGAATTTTCCACATTAAATCAAAAAGTATGATCAGATCAAAACATGTCTCTCTTGTTTGGTCATGCTAGGCAAGTAGGCCCTAATGCCATTGTGTTTTTGCCAGGGTCAGTTGGTGAAAGTCAGCTTGGTCACTTGCCTTACACCATTCAACAATTTGCTATTTGATTAAAAGGCCAAAGGAGAAAGTTCTTAACATGACACCTGACTGCTCTTAGTAGAATTCTTTTTGTTCATAGTTGAGAATCACTCCCCTTTGCTTTCTTTCCTATCCTCTTTTAGGGGAATTTGGGAATTATTGTGACAGAATGACTTTTCATAAACTCTTTCACTCACATGCAGAATGCAGTCAGCTTCCCCTCAGCCATCCCTATTCATGTTCAAATATTTGTGCTTCTGCAGATAACATTTGCATGTAACACCTGCTGCAAGCTTTAGAAATTCAGAAGGCTTTGATATGAGTAGGAGAGGCATTTTTCTCTTGGCTTTTGCTCCAGTTGCATTTTACAGAGTTAAATAGCACTGAGTGCACAAAAGAAATGCCTATAGAACCAAATAGCTGAAGCTACCCTATACCCAGGTCTGTATAGCACAGTTTTTTTTACAAGCACAAACTCTATGCAGGAATTGGGAAAATTTTAAAACAGTGATCATTACTGTTTTAATTTTCAGCGCGGCCTTTCTCTGTCTCCAGAAAGATGGAGGGAGAGCAGCGAGGAAAAGGAGGGCAGTTCTGTGTCTGTATATCTCTGCAAAGAGCCACAATATTTTTTCTTGTGTTACCCTGTAAACAAATGAGAATTCTGAAGTAAGAGGTTGTCTCTTCATGTGCCCTGTTCTCAGCAAGTTTTGGTCAGTCATCAGGAGACAGCAGTTTGCTTGTTATGGCTTCTGGACAAAGAGCGCCTCAGGAAATTGTGAACCCTCTTACTTTCTACATCTGAAGATGTCAGTAGATTCCCCATAAGCCATTGTGGGGCTTCAGAAACCATGTCATGATGCCAGGGCACGAGCTAATATCAGTACTAAGTTATATGTTTCTTTCTGTAAAGTTGTAAATAATAACTTAGTGAACCAATATTTAAACTAGCTGCTGTCAGTTTTGGTTTTTTGGTTTTGTCAGAAAAGTTGAGGAATAAAATTCTCCTCATTGGCTGATCCCATCATCAGGGAGTGTCTCTGCCAGCCTCACACAACTGGTGTTGAGTGCAGCATCCCTGCGGAGAGGCAGTCAGGTGAGAAGAGCAACGGTCCCTGCGGTGAGCTGGTGTACCCAACTAGCAAAAAACTTTGCTTGTTGAAGTCAACTTATCAGGACTAAAAAGACTTGACAATTTTAGGTAGAATTTTGGCATGTAATATTGGTAAAGACAAATCCTTATTTAAAAATAATCCTATTTATCTAACTTCAAGAAATAAAACAAGAAACTTCTTTCATGACTGATTGATAATATAACATGAAGGTCTAAAATTTTTAAACATTTGCTAATAGTAATTTACATTAGCTGTCAACTTATTCAATTTTCTATTGAATTCATACTATTAGTGCAGTCAAATGACAGGACTTTTTTGTCAAATTGACAAGGATAACAACATGTCCTTTTTCACATTAGCATTATTCTTCTACAGAGTTCTTAATAATCATAGGAAAAACATAAAACATCTAAATAATTAAGCCATTTTCACTTTTTGCTATGCAAAATAACATTTTAAACATGAAAATGTCTTCAAAACTGTGAGTTTTAAAATCCTGCCTTTATCGAATACTATTATTTCCACCAGTTTTATTAAGCAAAGCATTTGATTCGAACAGCAAAGCTT
>JAUBNY010000305.1:230701-257554 GCA_032275445.1 Crypturellus soui | reverse complement strand
CTCTTCTCCAGCCTGAACAGGCCCAGCTCCCTCAGCCTCTCCTCATAGGGCAGATGTTCCAGGCCCCTGATCATCCTCGTGGCCCTGTGCTGGACTCTCTCCAATAGTTCATTGTCCCTCTTGTACTGTGGGATACTGAGATACTGCTGAGGTTTCCCTTTTAGCATTATTCTTATCTTTGCTTACATAAGAAGAAGATCTTGAGCTTTTTTGTTGTTGTTGTTTTATTTTGTTTTGTTTTCCTTTTAGTTGAAGAAATAATTTCAATGAAAATGAAGTGACTGATAGTTTTCAGCTGAGTCACCAGTTCAAGTTAAAGTTTTAAGGAGACAAAAATGTTTACTTGAACATGTTTACTCATGTGAAAATTACAATTTCACTTTTCTTGTTCTCACATCAGTTGAATCCTGGTGGAGGCGAATGATATTCATAAGCAAGAAGAACTACAGTAAGATCCAGTTACTTCCTGTTTGCAAATCATTTAGTGAATGAACTTTGGAAGTAAGGTACCAAAAGCTATAGTCGTACCTTACATCTTTTTTTTTTGCTAGAATTTGCTTATGAGCTGTAAAAGGAGGGATGCGGCTGATAGCAGCAGAATATGCCTGTTGGAGGGAAATGAAGGATTTTTTTTCAGGTTGTTGCCCATATTTCACATTTTGAGTTCTTTGTGTGGCTAATTGTGTTCTATATAACCTACAGATCTTGAGTAACCTGAGTTTTAGTAACAATGTGGGGTTTTCTTGTTATTGTTGTTTTTTGTTTTGGTTCATTCTTAGACTCCAATAAGTGAATCTAGCAAAAAGACAATCTGGTTTTCCATCCACCTTTTCTTTTCATGCCCTTGGATTTCAACAAGACCAAAGCATTAGGACCTGAGGCTATTAAAGAATAAGCAAGAAATTTCAAGGTAAATACTCTATATTAACGCATTCCAATAGTTCATATGTTAAATGTGTTTTGACTCTAGGCACCTTCATTATTGCCACGTCCAAGGGATTTTTTTGTTTTATTTAACTTCCCTGAATCAGTTTTTATCAGTAGTTCTTGCTGCCTTCCTTGCTGCATGAAGCTAGAGAAATGGGGAAAAAGCCGTTAAGATAATATTTTCCATATTTCTTGATCACTGTGGCATATAGATAATTTTTATTATTATTACTTTATGTTGCAGTAAAGTCTTTCAGTTGATCATGAAAAATCTGAAACAAAATGAAAAGAATAACAATTTGATATCTAGTGAATTTTAGTGAATAGCAGATAATTTTCAGATCTTTAAACTCTCCTGCACATGTAAAAATTAAAAAAAAGAAACGTCAGAAAAAAATATAATAATTTTGGTGGAATTGAAACATGCTGAATTTGATGGTTCTGTTTCACTGGCTATTGTTTTTATGTTTTAAAAACAAGACTCAATTTCTTGTCAGCCTCAGGAACTTGTTTTGATGGTGCAGTGAACTCCCAAAGTCTTCCCAAGAGCTCTGGAGTAAATAGTGTCACCTGACAGACCACTTCATCAGTAGCATGGTGGTATTCTGCAAAGAAATTATGATATTGCTTACCACTCTTTTAACTGCATCCCTTTTCCTTAGCTCTGTCAACACAGATTTTGAAGTTAATGGCAATATACCGCAGGTAGGTTTTCTGAAAAAAGTATTGTTAATTCTTATTTTAACTGAGATGGAATGCATCACAGCTATATATTTTGAAATTCTTATAGATTAGCTATGTAAGAAGCGAATGATTTAGGATGGTGGATCTGTGTGAAGTGTACCATTTGCAGAGTGAGGAATAGGGAGGTAAACTTCAATTTTGTATTTATTGTTTTGTGACTGTTAAGTCTGTGGGAAAAAATCTGCAGATTTGAAAATATTAATGCACTTAAGGATTTATATATTTAGATTCTTTCTCCAGTGATAGATTTGGAACATTAGTTGATGTTTAGTGATTTATAGATGAAAGTAGTTGATTTATAGGTGAAAGGATAGATCAAATGGTTTCCCCATTTGTAAGGAAAAAATAATTTGTACATATTAGATTAATTTTAGTAATAAAAAAATAGTGTTGAAAAATATTTTTCCTTTGAAATGTGACTTAAAATTTAGGAAAAAAAGATATCAGGATGAAATAGTTATTCATTACTAATCTGAAAGCAAACATTATAAAAAAAAAAGCCAGAATATTTATATTAATTAATGTTGCTTGGCTTCTTTTCCGTGAGATTAAGAAAAATACAGATGGAGAATCTAATTAAAATTTTCAAAATTTTAAAAAAGTTCTCTACATGAGAGCAAGACTTTTTTTTTTCAAATTAGAATCAATATTACAGAGTGGAGAATTTGACTCTATTCAATAGTTATAAAAATATAAAATATTTGTTGTATTAAGATAAGTTTTATTTGATGAATACTATATATACACCTTGATAATTATTTCCTTCAAGATTTTTGCAGGTCTTGTACAGCATCTGTATATATTCCATTTGTCTATTGCTCTATTTAAATTAATGCTTGCTTGGTATAATTGTCAAAATTCAGAGGTGGTGAGATTAATACAGCTACCAGGGAGTGATTCTACCTAAATGACAGTTTTCAGGCCTTTGGATTGGACACTGCCAAATAACTGTTAATTTTCTGATTGACATTAGTTTATTACACATAAACTAGCTAGCATTAGTTCATATCCACTTACCTGCAGAAGTAGTCTGTTCCAAGAGCAGATAATAGAGGATTTTTCATTTCCCTTACCCAAAACAGAAGAGCAGGGAACATTCAACACCCATGGGTTCTTCAATTTCAGGGAAGGTATTGCAATTGCCTAAATTAAATCCAAGCAGGTGATAGACAAGAAAAAAAATCATGGGGGAATGAAAAATCAAATGGAGGTAGGAAATCATTAGAACAAGAGAGATTTTTCTTTGCAAAAGACTTTTAAAAATTATTTTGCTCCCTTTTTTTCTAGAGTAGTTAAGAAAAAAAAGAGAGAGAGAAAGAGCTGATAAAGAAAAAGAAAGAAAATCAAATCATTTTGCATTTCGGCTTTATTTTCTTCTTTACAAAGTATATGAAAATAAATCCAAACCTTAACATATCCTTCAAGGAAAAACTATGATTTTTGACCTCTCTATTAAACAGGGCTGGGGGATATAAAACTGTCACAAAGTCTTTATCATCTCATGCAGCTTTAATCCAAATCCACTGTAATCAGTAGCAGGCTTTCTCCTGACTTCAGTGAGAGCTGAAGGAAGCCTTAGCTGAGATTCCTACTAAATAAAGTTTCATTGTACCTGGACTTTGCCCTTCAGCATTTTCGTTCTGCTTCAATTCTGCAGCAATGCCATTCTGTAAAATAATCTTAAAAAGTACAGAGTTGGTCAGCTGTACATAGGGAGTCATCAAAGGAATGTTTGGTACTGTGGGAAGTGATTTAATGGGCAGCATTGCCCATCTCACCATCATGAGTCAGATAGAACATTCATAAGACTTCAAAAATGAGTGAGAATTTTTATGGTGCAGATGAGTCTAGAAAGAATTGGAAGGTGTTTGGGGGAAGGTTGCTCATGGAGAATGCTAATTCACCTGTTGAGTCACCCTCTTACACATTTCATGCTTTGTATTTTTTTGGCTTTATCTCTTGCTGTAATGCTCACCCAGCCTGATTCACCCAACCATCCTCTTCTCATCTGTTCTACTCCTCCAATTCCTTCATTTTTTCCCTTTAGCCTGTTCTCTTTCTTTCCCTGATCTCTTTGGTGCCAGCTCTGGTTTCTTGCTACATTTTTTCCTTGTTAATCACTCTTTTTCTGGCTCCTTTTCCTCATGATAAAAGCATGCATTATCTTCTTCCTTCTCAAAAAGCCTTTCAGTGACCATTTTGCTTTTCCAGTAACCATGTCATCTTTTGCTCTTTCACTATTAAGGGAAATGGATACATTGCCTGCAAACATTTTGCAAAGCTTCTCTTCTCCCATTCCTCTCTAGTCCAGAAGGCTTCCCAAAACAGTTCTTATTTGCCAAGAGTATTATTTTTTTTTCTGTTGACAATATCATCATTCTGAATGTCAGTCAGTTCCACCTGAACATCATCTTAAATTCAGAAATTGAGTAGGTATAAATTTTTCAGTTTGTTTTGGGTAATGCTTCTAGGACAAAACCTTCAGTGGGTCTCTCGAAAGGTAAACGCATGTCTCAGCTGCTACAAGCTGATGCTAGTTATCCTTGATAAATAAAAAATAAAATAATGATAAAAAGAATCTTGGGTTCATAGAGAATTTCAATGCATAGATTGTTTTTCTATCTTCATAGCATTAAAATCTTTTTTCTTTCTTTTGTGTTTGTATGTATCTGTGTGTGTCTGTGTCCTCCCTCTGGCTTAGCTTGTTTATAGTTTGCTATATCTTGTGTAAAATGGCTTGGATTTCGTGCTTGTTAATCAGAATTTCTCATCCTGCTTATGATTCCTTACATTCTATTAAAAAGTTACTTGGACCCTGTGATAAGACCAAATGTTAGATTCTATTTTTATTTTGCTAAATATTCAAAGACAGAGTTTCGAAATTCTTTATTATGTTCATCCCCTAACATATTTAGGCTCCTAACGTATAGAAATCACTGGCTATCAGCAGCGCATACCCATCCTTTTACTTTATTTATTTCTCATTTCTTTTTTATAACTGGAGTGTGAGTTGCTTTAATTATTTGATACCTATGCTTTAATTATTTGATACCTATGCAACACTTTGCCTAATATGTTACTCGTTCAGAACTGTAGTATTAAGATAATTTTAAAAAATCATTAACACTCAAAAATATATTTAATCTGAAACCTTCCAGGTTAGCATTATCCTCATTCAGACCTTCAGTAAACCTTTTGGTTATCAGTCTTTGCATGTTTTTCTGGTAGAAAACGTGCAGTCTTTTTAGATTGGGAAAGTCAAAATCCTGGATATCCTAGTTCCTATAATAAAAAAAACTAGCCTTAGCAGATTAGACCAAGAGGTGATGTAGTTCAACATCCTTTCTCCAGCTTGGGACAGGGCTAACAGAATTCCTTTTTGCGTGAAAAAGCTAACATATCCCAGCATTGATACAAAATCAGAAATTTTCTCTCCCTCTCATAATTACAATTGTTAAGTATGTCTCCACAGCGCTTATTTTATTCTATTCCTCCGAAGTTTAATCTTCTGAATTGTAGGCTCTAAGGAGGATTATTTGCAAGCATCTCCCTGGCTGTCTCCAGAAGGTGCAGTCCTATCAGAAACTCAGAACAAAACTGTAACTCACAACAAAACTGAATAGCAAGTGAGATGAGGACTTATGATATAGTCCTTTCATTCCAGAAGGTCTCTTTCCTTTACACTGGTAAGGGGATTGGTAAAGGGACTATGAGAAGTGTCCTCCTTTACAATATAAGAATTCTCAATATCAGTCTAAAATTATGGATACTGATATTTTATGGTGTCTTCAGTGCTAATAATATTGACTTTGCACAAATATTGTTGCGCTGTCATGTGTTATTAACAAAACCTCAGGAAAAAGAACTAAATCACAGGAGGAATTCCAGACAGGTTTGCAGAAGCCTTCTCAGTTTCTACTACCCGAAATGACATTAACAATAATGAATCCCAGGCAACAGTTCATTTGCCATCTGTAGAGACACCAACAGAATGTGATTCTAGCTTAAATACTGCTTCTTTCCATTCTCAAGTTATTTGAGTAGATTCCTGTCTCCAGAGCCCTCAGTGTAGATTATTTGATTGTACATGTGCATGCACATATACATTGTGATAAAATACAATAAAAATGGTTTGGGTTTGTTTTTTTTCCTTGTATATTTCTGCACCTTGTTTTGGTCAGTTGAATGACAGATTAATTATGGTTCAGAAAGGTTAGGTTTTTGGCCATATGCACGAAAGCAAGGATGATGAATTTAGTTTTCATTTTAGCCTGTGTTACTTAAGTTCTTCTATTAGTTCGGTTTTATGGTAGCTATTGTTTAATTCATAAAGCTGCATATTTTCATGATAGATGATGCCACTTACTGTTGCATAGCCAAAACTGTTTAATGTTAAATTATGGGTTTGAAGAAGATTTCTCTTCCTATGGAAAATCTCTGGTCTATGGTGCTACGTAGACAGAATGATGCACTGAATTGCCAAAATTTGTGGAAATTATGCCAGTGAACATTCCAGTAGATCAAAATTTGAACAGGGAAGAGCCTAGTCTGAAGCTATATATTTAATTTATCTGATTATTGAGTTTATAGAGGAATAAATTAGCATTAATATAAATCAAATGGGTATTCCTGTGGTAAGAAAGATGGACAAGATGAACAGTAAATTCTATTTTTATTATTGCTGATGCAGAGGTCAAGCTGTCTTACAGATTTCATTTGAACAGATAATATATTAGAGAGATTTGCCAATTTTTTGTGTAATCAATAGTCTTGAAAAACATGCAAAAAAGTTCTTACTGTTCCATGAAGATTTTAAGATCTCATTTTGAAAACTCTGTAATTTGACTTATTAAATTTAAGCCATGTCACCATGGTCAGGGATTTGAAACTTTAGAGAAAAGTTGAACCCAAATGAAAAGGAAGTTTAAGTGAAGTTAAGACTTCAGCCCAATGTGACAGCTACGTCTCATGTCAATAGATATCATAAGACTTATTTTCCTCACTAGTGGAAATTTTGTGAGAGCCATTATTTCCATGACATTTCAAAACTCTGAAGCTATGAACATCGATAAATGCACATGTCTTCCTGGGATACCCTTTCAGCAAAAGGTAGAAAATAAAATTTCTCATTTCCAATTCAAAATATCATAAGCATCCCTGGCTCTAAGTCTAATCTTATCTTTAAAGGTTAATTCCTTTCTCCAAAAGTTGAAATGAGTCCATAATCCACACGTGGACATTGACCTATTTGCTAAATAGATGGAAGAATTGTCAGTGAGGTGAACAAAGTGAGAGCAGTTTTCTCAAAATTCCTACAAGATTTCAAAGATTAACTCTTATTTTCATAAGCTATTATGATATCAAGGGTATTATTTCTCTGATTATACTATAAAGACATAGATACTTTAGGGAAATATTCTCTCTGACTCTGGAAAAAAAATGGTACTATAGCTAATATCTATTTTCCCTCAAAAGCCAAGATAACTGAATCATAAGAATAACTGAATCATTTGCATGTGGAATGACAGCATTTCCTGTTTCACATATGCCCCTGATTGTAGAGAAATATAACGCATTCATATATAAATAAATAAGGAATTGATAAGAGGTGACTTTCCTTTGCCTGTTTTCTTTTTGCTCCTAAAAATACTGATATTCTTAATACTATGTATTCAGTCTCACAAGGACAGAAATTATAGGCCTAAGTATTAAGAAGACCCTGAAACATGAACAAAACAAGGGTTTTTCTTTCAATTTGAGGAAATGAAGAATTGAAGTAGTAAAAAAAAATACGTCTGAGAAAAACAGAGATTCAAAAATTAGTTTTCAAACATGGTCCTCAAATTTTATACATCTGTGTCCTAAATATTATTAGAATGGGTTTTTCTGCTCACCTCATCTGTAGAAAAAGTTTGCAGAGCTTGCAGTTTGGATACTATGGCCATTTAAATTCAAGGCATATTTTTTGTCTTAGTTTCAATATTCATAAAATAACTTGTTTCAAGTCTGGGTAGGGTATTACCACGATGCTTCAAGTTCATAGGCAGTCATGATGCTATATCTTGAATAAGCTGCTAGTGGCAGATGAGACTAGCTAATATGTCAGTGAAAAAGAAATCTTAATAAACAAGCTCAGAGATCACAGTGGCATGTGTTGCTGTCAGTGTGTCATCATGTAGAATATTTAAGTTGACATATCTTATAAATAAATGCCCTCAAAGAATAAGACACAAAAGGAAGATCTGGTCATGTCATGTGAAAATTCTTCTGTCTTCCGAGGGTTAAGAGCAACACAACCTCTCACTAATGTATTCATGCAGGCATCTCTATGGAACAGCAAATGAGCTGAAAGGGGAATTCATCTCTCAGTTGAATGCAGTTGGTGTATTTAGTAGATTCTCCTGTAAAACTAATAGAGATAAAAAAGGTTTTTTTTTTTTTTTCTGAAATATGATTAAACTGTTTTAATTAAATTAAAATTGACCAACAAATATAGTGTGGCCTAATGTCTATGGTTTCTTTGATCAACTCCTTTCCTCAGACTTGCAATGTTCTCTTTAATGAGTTGGAGAACATTGCTAGAGACGTACTTAAGTAGAACCACACCATCCTTTTCTTCCTCTGAGGACATTCGCATTCTCCTCAGCAGCTGTAGTTCAGTTTTGCTTGTCATGCTAGAACAGTTACATTGGGAAAACTGTATTTCCAATGACCAAATGCAGTACTGATGAAGTAAATTTAGGAAGAAGAAAGATCTTATCAATGTGCAAAAAAGAGGAGGGAGCTGGACTAGATTAAAGAGTCTGAGAAGATAAATACTACAACTGAAGACTTCTGAGAAATGGAAGCACTGAAATGTCCATTAATGTTTTAGAGCAAAACAGGACTAGAACTTGAAGTAAGAAAGAAGAAAATATAGGAAATTGAGGTGTGCTGAGTGTAGAATAGAAAGAGTTGCCTGTGCGAAAAGATCAGAACTAGGGACCAGTGGAATCAAAATGAAGACCAGGGTTTTGTGAGACAGAACTTGTAAACCACTGTAGCAGGAGAAAAGAAATGGGTTTGCCAAGCAGAGCAGACTAAAACCAGAGAGGATCTAGACATAGCACATAGACTATTAGGCAAATGGACTTTTTCCTCATGTGTTCACTGGTTTGTATGTTTTTAATTTGTAAGGCTTATGGCAAATAAAGTTAGAAATGCAAGTGAAAAAAAACTCAGGGACCAGGTAAATGGATATTGACATGAAAAACTCTGCCTGTTTTCATCTGTACAATTGAAGTTATATGCTTTGCTGAGCTAGTCACCTCAATTAGTGACATGTAAAATTCTGTATCAAGCTAGCTGCCCCAAGAAGTCAGATCTAAACATCTCAGACTGGGCGCTTTGAATAAAAGAATGTATTTGTCCTGAGTTTCTCAGTTTTCCGTTTGTAAAATATGAAGGGTCTGATCAGAGTCTGACCAGAGTGACAAGAAAGCTAATTAGTCCCTGTTCAGAAAACTCTTATTTAACTCTTGTGATGAATGTGAGAAAGAACAGCATATAAAGATTTCTTACTGCTTGATTGCATTGGTAAATAGATCTAATGCCACATGCTGATCTACACAAAGTAGTATCAAATAGCTACTTTTTCTGTGATCATCATCAGCCTTCTGAATAAAATAGGAAAGTTACCTGTAGAAAGAAATTATATATGGTTATACTTTAAAAGTTACACCGTGTGTAGACAAAAAGATAATATGGTTTTGTCATTTAATGATACTTATCTTCAAAAGTTTGAGATGGACAAATGTTAGAAATTTAATAATGGGTGCAAACTTAATGTTTGGATTGAGTTGTGCATATTAAATAAGGTTCTTGGTGTGCATTCAGTAAGAATTTTGCTCTTCAGTTGAGATGACACTGCAATAGATACAGTACATACTGTCTTTCAAGTTCTGTTTCCAGAGAGATTAAAGGTTGTAGTATAAACAAGGCTGAAATTCTCATTAGAAAACTGCAAAATTCAATGCTGTAAGCAAGAGCAGGGCAAGAAATATATGGTGTTGAAAGCCCTGCTAAAGTCAGAGCAAATGACTCTCTCTTCTCTGGACTGTGTGGAAGATCACCTGTCACCCACAATATTTATGTATCCACTGAGGTTTTGTGTCTGGATGAGTAGACCACTAAATAGGTAACTATTTGTATGGCCTGAGCCCAGTGGGCAGCGGCTCAAGGTTCATACTCAATCTGGTGACCTCTGACTGGCAAGGGTCTATACTGTGACCAGTCCTGTTTAAGATTTCTGTTGATAACATGGAGAAGGTGGCAGAGAGCACTTCTGTCAAGTATGCAGATCACAACAGAGTTGGAGGGTCCAACCAACACACTGGAGGGCAGGACTGTCATTAGACTGATTGGAGGAATTAGACAGCAGGAATTCAGCATGGGCAAATACAAACGCCAAACCCTGCCCTTGGGCCAAGGCACCCCATACATGGACAGAAGCTGGACCCACCCGGCTGAGGAGCAGTGCTGCAGGAAGACCTGCAGAGAGCTGCAACTTGGACGTCATGGGAGATTGAGCCAATGGTGTGTCTGGCTGCAGAGATGTCCATGAAAAGGATCTAAAATTTCTACATTCAGTATTTGATAAGATACTGTTTTATTATTATTATTATTGAATTTGTAATGGCTGAGACCTTCAGCTTTCAGTGAACAGAGATGGATGTAAATTATCTGCTGAACCAACATTTGGTTTAGAAAAATGCAGGTCTGTTAAGCTACTAATCTTCTATTTGCAATATTTTGAATCTGATTGATAGGTTTTTTTAATCAAATGTTAAGGAGGCTGCTGAAATATTTCTGGTATATTAGCAGATGGAAGTCTACAGCACTTTACCTGGGAGGAACTTAATGGAATAGATGATTTTACTTAGCACTGAAAAAAAAAAATGTCATTGATCAAAACGGTCAAGCAGCCTCTATTTATCACTACAAACTAGAAAAATGCAAATAAAAAAATGGCACATGTAGTGAGTGGGGAGCCCAAGATGTTGACCAGCTTTGGCTGTGCAAAGTGCTAAATATCCACCTCACTAAAAAACTAAGATCTGTTCAGATATAAGCATATGTCTTTGTTGTACTCAGCCAAAATGGTTCTTTCCAGCATGTCAAATGTTAGAGATGTTTCAAATGTGGATAGCTCCATAACGTCCTTCCCTGGTCTGCCACACAATTTCTGTGAATATTTCAGGATAACATATAATATAACCGTGTTACTTCCTCCTGTCTAACGTCTAAGCAGCACCCACAGCTGTGGAATACTTTGTGTCACTAGAAAAAAAGTTTTCTGAACACATGGGAGGGAAGGCTCTCTTCAAAATTTGCATTCCTCTAGCATCTGTCAGGGAAGTGCCAGGATAACTTGCCGCAGAGGACATATTGGATATTTTTATCTCCCACTATTTTTTCTTTTTCTATGATCAGGCAGTCTAGATATCGTTATTACAAAAAGCTGTCTGTTGTTCACTAGTAACAAGGTGTGTCCCTCCCCTTGCCTCCCTATCGCTATATATTATTCCTTCAAAGAATAACAATGATAGAATTCCCTCTCTTTATTGTATGAGTTTTCTCAAGAAATGGAAAAGGGAGCATCTTCCGCTGCTTGCTGCACTATTATTTTGTTTGTGCTTATCTAAGTAATGGAGTGGGCAATCATCATTCCTCCTCTGATCCACTCAGAGATGTCTTTTAAGGTGGCATTTCATGAAGACGTTAACTAAATTGGTGGGTGCTTTTTCTCTTGAAGAGTGTTTCATTAGAAAATGTCATGTGCAGAGCTTTCACCTCATTTCTCTGCACACGAGAAACATTTGAAAAGGAAAGGACAGGACAGAGCCATCTCCAGGTCACAGCGCATTTACAGATCGCATTTCATCACCTCATGGAGATGCGGAGTCTGTCTTGGTTTTCAAAGTGGTCTTACCTTTCTAGAGGATCTCTACCCTAAATGAGTCCTGAATTTAAGCCTGCCTTAATTTTCCATAAGGCAGTATACTTTATGTACGTGTTTTTATGCCACATTTAACTAAAGTGATCCTGAAGTAGATTTTTAGAAATCATATTTTTAAAGAAGTTTTGCTGATATCCATTTTCTTTTTATCATCTCACATACTTTTAAACATATTGCTTAATCTTAGTGCTCCAAAACACAGTTTCATTCACTACTTTCCTAAAGAAAGTCTGAATTAATATTAATGTCATATTCTTTTTTAACTTGTTATTGGAGAAAATCTATAAACAAATATTAGCCTATATAATATAAGATTTCTCTGCTTAAAATCTCAAGTTAAGCGTGTTGAAAAACAGAATTATTTTATTTTATATTTCATCGTGATTTGATTCATGTATTTTGGTATTTGTTTGGTCCCAAGATGTAATTCCAAAGGAATTCCTTTATAATATGTTATTAATATCATCTTATTATAAATTGCTTTAAATTTATTTCAAATACCATTACTGGCAGGTATTTCTTAACCCTGACAGCTGTGATAAGTCTTTTTGGCCTACTGAATAAATCTGAAACAACCTCCAACAATCACTACCCACAAATTAATTAATTAATTAATCAATGGAGGCCAAATAATAATTAATGCTAATATTTATTTTACTATTATTTATTAAGTATATACTCTATTAATATATAATTAATTGTGTGTTAATAAATAATTAAAATATTAAATAATTTTAATATTAATTTAGTGATGAAGAGTCACTGGTTACTTGTGAGCATTTAAAATCTGATCACACTTTCTAGGAAAATATGGGTGTTCAGATACATAGGCTAATATAGTTGTCAAATTCCAAATTATTTTTATTTATTCCCCTGAGGCTCTGATACTATTCTTTTAATACTATTTTAATACTATTCTTTTAATACCTGTTGCTTCAGTAGATTTTTTTCGCACATTAGTTCAATGATACCTATAAATCCCAAGTTGAATCCAGTGGGTGAGTGGGGTGCACTGAACAGGTAGTGAAATGGGAAGGCCTCTGGCACCATTGCCTCTTTAGGGAGGAAAAGAGTGGAAGAAATGAAAAAATGCATCAGAGTCTGGAATACTGTCACTAATACTGATGTGTTCAGAAAGGTTTGACCGAGATTATAATATAAATTGCCATCATTACTTTCCGTGGTTCAATATCACACATTTGTGATTCTGCTTATGTAGTGTGACCTTCATAATTTCCTAATAACATGGCTGTGGCTCAGTGTAATATTTACTCCATACCCTACAAATGTATTTAACATTCTTTGGAAGACATACAGTATAATTTCTTTAAACAATTTTTATTTCTCTGTTTCAGTTTTATAAAAAATGAAAACTTTGCTCTTTTTACTTTTCTTCTAAGTCTGCCTAGCCAAAATTTGAAATGTTGAACATTTGCCCTATACTTCTTCTACATCTCATGACAGAGATGAAAGAAGTGAAGACAGCATGCTCAGTTTGGGGTTCTGATGGAAAAGGGAGATCTTTAGAATTTTGGTGGTGTTCTGTTCCCAGACAATCTGACTCTCTATAAATTATTACTGGAGCTTAAAGGTTCTATTGGAATTAATAGGCAATTTTGAGTATGGAATCAGCAATCTGAGGCCAGAAAATGGAAGTCTTCCACAATTAGCATTAAGAATGTATTTTATTAGGCAAGATATATCTTCCCGTATTATATATTGACAAAATTTTAGGGAGACTCTTGCTGCTTATTGTTTGGATTCCTTCCAGACCACCCAGAGCCCTCACACATGAATCTCTTTAATAATATAAGGTAAATTAGAACCCCGTTTACTCTAACTAAATTACTCCTTTCTACCGCTCCTTGAACCATTAAAAATCTATCCTACAAAGTGGTGAACTTCCTCTGCTCCCACTGCAATGAAAGCGTATAAAACTATGTCTTCCTGGCTGTAGAGAATCTGGTACTTCAGGTTGGGGAGGTGTAACTAGCCCTTATTTAGCGTGACTGAGGTGAATAAAACTTCTACAAAGTGTATCAATGTCGCCCAAACAGCAGTTCCCTCTCTGATACTTTCCTCTGCTAGTGGCTACTCCTAGTGCACATCTTCAGGACAGTAAATCAACAACACTGTGAAATTTAAAGTTAGGTGTGTTAAAGTGCAAATGAATGTCAAAATTACCTAAGAAACTATTTGGACACTATTTGTTCATTTTTATGGTTATTTCAGCAAAATTCTTAGGTTTTACTCTTAGGTTTTACTCTCCTTCATCTCAAGCAGCTGTGGTATGTAGTGGGTGGCAAAGTGCTTTACGAAGAGTCTTGGGAGATGAGCTGGATTTGGGGCCTTGGTCATTATTTTATACCTATAGTATAAAATATCAAAGATTTTTTTTCCTTTTAATGAAATAAATAATAAGCAAGTATTATGTATAACAGCATCCCTAAAAGCTTGATCTCATATTCCCATGCATTCATAGTCATGCATATATGAAACTGTTCTTTTAAAGATATTTTAATGTGTTTTGAATACTATTACTGGCTTGATACATAAAATCTAATTGTTTCCAGTACTAACTTCTTACTAGAGAGAAAATCTCCTGGTTTGCTATTGTTAAAAATATCTGAAACCTCACTGAATAATAGCTGTTACAAAACTCCTTTGATTTTACATTTTTCCTTTCACAGTGTGTGGCTCTGTACTCTATTTCACAGGGTAATGCTCTGTTGAAAGCTGTCACTCTAAGAAGCAGTATGATAGTTGTCAGTGATAGTCAAAGAATACTGAATAGCATATACATATCTTGCTTTTAATGTCTCCTTAACACATTGACTTTTCTCGCTATAGGAACTAGTAAAAAGAGAATCAGTATAAGGTGAAGCATATCTCCTGCTGGGTGGCCAAACTGCATGAAATCTCATGCTTCATTAATGATGCTTCTCATACCAGCTCGCCAATGGATCATGAAAATGAATCAGAAAAGCTACAGGGATATTTTTTTTTTGGATTGTAACATTCATAAACAATTACGAGCAGCTGGCTCCTACTTTTTCAATAGGTGAAGATTTCACTGCTTTTCTTTAGTCATAAAAGAAACATAGTATAATGGTTAAAGCTGAGGGAGTAGGGAAGTCACTATCAGCCTATTTAATCAACATTTTTCTCTCAGGGGTAAGATATACTTTCTGTGCCTCATTTTCTAGCATGGACATGACATTCTATATGATAATGCATCAATAAAATTTGTTCCAGTTGTACTCTGCTGTGAAACTTCCACCTCTCCCCAGACTCAAACAATCCATGATGACTTTTTTTTTTTCTGGTTTCCTAATCAAAAAGAAAGGAAAAGAAGGCCTTAATGACCTCTGAGTTTTAAAAGGAGAGTACTTGCCCTTGCTAAAGATGAGGCTGTTTCAAACTGATCACACTGCCCCTGAACAGAAGGCACTCTGTTTTGTTTTTTTTTTTCCTTTGTTCATTTGTTTTTAAAACTTTTGATCTGCACCTCAAAAGCCACAGAGACAAATGATGTTACCTGCAAAGAGTATATAGAATATGAACAGAATATATCAATTATAGAAATTTTAAGTCATCGAGGTGTCAGTTCTGATGGTGCATACTCTGACGTCTTCTTGCAGCCCAGAGGGAGGCTTTCTTGGTAGCTGTCATGTGCCCAACTCAAAAAAAGATGAAGGGAATTTCATTTTCTCCTTTGTACTGCAAGCGCCTTTGCACAGATATGTTTGACCATATGTCAGAGCTTAAATTGATGAAAAAAAGGCATTTCTCCAACTCCATTCCATTCATCATTGGAAGGTATGAGCTGCCAAACCAGAGCAGAGACCTACTGGTTATGTTTGCCTTGAGTAGGAACAAAAGCTGCAAATATCAGAAGGGAAAATCTTAACAACAAGGGAAGGTATTAACAGAAACATGGGAAAAAACAGGACTTTCTCACATACCTTAGCCTTTTGCTTTTATCTTTCCTTCAGTCATTGGTTGATATTCTGCCAATTTATTTATTTAATTATTATTATTATTATTATTAATTATTTAATTTTGCTTCACAGCTACCTTTCAAGAACTTGCTACAGTTCTATGGAGTCCTCTAAGATCTGGTGGATTGATTACATGGAGTTTTGCAGGTTGAGATTGTTCAAGATTCTCTTCTCTGAAATCAGAAAAGAAAATATGCCTGCCACAGAAGAATGACTTTTCCCAGCATTTATCTTCCTTGTCTCCAGTTTCATCTATCTATGGATGAGTACCACATAATATTTACTATACTTTTTTTTTCTCTCTCTCATCTACATCCATGGTTCTAAAATTAAAAGATATATCTGCACTTTTGGAGTTACATGTTTATGAATCTACATTGCATTTTGATTAGCATAGATGGGGATATTTTCCCCTTTTGGTTTGGTTTGAAGTGTAAGATGGGCTACAGTCTGTTGTTTTTTGGTATTTTGGTGAAGGGAGCATTGTTTTTTGTTTTGTTTTGAATTTCTCCATTTCCTGTACTCATTGTGAAAGCCTGAGGTACTTTCCACATTAAAGTAGGAGCTAATTAGCCTAATACTTGTTTAGCCTAATACCCGATCTAGTACCTGATCAAATATTCAACATTATTATCTGTGTCTTATCTATAAAAGGCTTCCAACTGCAGGTCATGTATATCCTTCATGCTGTTAATTCTTGTCAGCAACAGCTCTCCTTTATAAGACTGAATTCTGCACCCAGACTCACATTTTGGAAAAAGAAGCTTTGGTTAATGTACTTTTCTGTTTTTACTATGAATGAAGAAAATAACAGTCACTATACTTCTAACAAGTACATTATCCAATATCAGCAGAAATTTTAATGTCTGGCTGATAAGAAAGATACTATTCACCTCTTAACTTTAAAATGATCTTGCAGACCTACTTTTTTCCTCTAATCTTTTGTTACTGCTTAAGAACACATAAAAAAAAGAAGAAATCATTGTCATGAAACTGCACCAGTAACTTCTTTATCCAAAGGTAATATTTTCAAACAAATCTAAATGATTTAGAAATGAAACTGCGAATTCACTATGAGTAATAGACTTAAAGAGAAGTTTACAAATGTGATTTAGACATCCAAGAGGCAATGAAAGTTTCAAAGTGTCAAAGGATTAAAGCTTCTGAGTCTCTCTTTATATCGAAATCTCTTATTTGAGTGATTATAAAGATTTTGCCTTTTTGCTTACAGAAGAGTTAGGTGTATTTAAAATATTGTCCTACCTCATTGATCATTCCTATGATTCATATTGTTCTTTACTTTTCAATGTTGTTTTTTTCCCTATAAAAATAGTTTTAATGAATTTAAATAATTTTAATGAATTTAATATATTATTTCCATATTGAGATATTGATGACTCCATGTCATAGTTGAAAGATTGTGCTAGTTTTGTACTATGACTCTTCTCTTGCTGCTGACATTCAGTGTGAAGTGTGCTCCACATGACTCATTATTTACATCTTCATTAGACAATGACATTAATGAACAATAGACCTTAAATATTGATTTTTTTTGCATCTCAGAAAATGAAGATATGCAATAAGGGTTCTTCTTGGTGCTTTATTACAGCAGGTGGTCCTTGCTGAGTTGTTTTAAAGTGAAATGCTAATTTCAAACTTTCAAAAGCTTCCTTTTTTCCTTTCTTGTCAAAATTTCTTAACGTGTAATTTTAATCACTCTGCAAAAACAACATCCTATGATGGTAATTTAGTGAATGAGACTATAAGCATTTTGAGCTTATTCTGGTCTTGTGTAAATTAGCCTAGTTCTACTCATTTCCATAGAACTAGGCCATTTAAAAATGAACTTAAATTTAACACTAGCCTCAATTTGGAAAGCCTGTCAGCACACATTGAAACATTTTTTTTAATTGGAGCAAACTATTCAATCATGACTTCCATGTAAGGAAAAAAGAAAAAAAAAAAACTCTACGAAAGATTGTTTTTCAAGCGGAATCTGTAAGAGATGTTGCAAAGGTGCATTCATAAATAACCAGGTGACACCCCTGCACAGTCTGTCTGTGGCTGGATATGACATGATGTTTTGCGACAAGTGTTTGATTGAGTTATATTTACATCCACTTTAATTTTATATTTATAAGCTGGAATAATAAGCCTACAGTTAAAATTATTGTCTGAACTTTGAGATTCACTCAACAGTTGAAGAAGTGCTAAGGTAAGAACTAATATAAAATATTGTTGTGGTTCATCCAGGGATACAAGCAGTAACCCAAAAATAACATTACACCAATAAAGCATAATAAAGGTTTCTTGAAAAATTGTGAATGATATGAACAATATAAAAGGTGTTTTTAAAGCAATCTCAAGAATCAATATTATCTAGTCGTCAACCAAAAGAGAAAAATGCAATCAAAATCCTTATAATCTGTTTTAATCTAATTCTGTTGAGGTTATTTCCCAGAGTGAATATTGATACTTACTGGTTTACTGCCTTTCTCTTCTAAAGAGTCACTTTGTACTAAACCATAGGAAAAAGGAGCTGGATACTGTGAACTGCTGATTTCTATTGACTGCTACCATTGGTCCTACATGTAATTTTGTAAAACTCAGAAGTTCTTTGCTAAAACTCTTTCTTTCAAAAGTCCTGGTCAACAATAAAAATGGCTATTCCCATGATGTAACTTGATGACATTTTTGTGGAAATATATATTACTTACTTAAAAATTTCTACATGAAAAGAACGGTCAAGCATTGGAACAGGCTGCCCAGGGAAGTGGTGGAGTCACTGACCCTGGCAGCGTTCAAGAAATGTGTAGATGAGGCGCTCAGGGACATGGTTTAGCAAGTATGGTGGTAATGGGTTTATATTTGGACTTGATGATCCTAGAAGTCTTTTCCAATCATGATGATTCTATAATTCTATAATTAATGCACAGAGATGCACATTGTAGACTAATATTCTGAAATCTAGAAAAAAAGAGTGGGAATACGATGCCCAATCCATGATGCGCACACGCTTTGTCTGAGACTGGTGCTATGTGGAAGAATGTATACACAGTGTACAGCTAAGTACTTGATGTAATAAAGTGGTTATCTTGTCTGATTGTTACCTGTTTTAAAAAGTACACCCCTACACTTGTATTCTGATCTGCACTTAAGTAAATTGGGATAATTGAGATAAACATCACATATTTCTTTCTACTTCATTACTGACACTTATGACACTTACACCTGCACTGTTAAGATGTGCGAATATTTTATTTACGCTATATTTTTACTGTCTATTACTTTTTTTACCTTCATACTTTAGCTAAGAAAGACAGACACTAATAAAACCCTTGTATTGTTTATCTATCTCTGTCACTGACAAAATAACAGCATTAATGAAAAAGAGATAAAAACATAGACACTGGTAATTACTCCAATCACATTTACCATGCAATGAAATATAATTCAGTGCATCTCTATACTGTGTCCTTCATTTATTCACATCACAGTGAGAAATACACAGAGCTGTCACAAAGCATAAGTCAAGCTGAATGAATGGGTTTTTAATTTTGACTGAAAAATACAGTCAACTCACTGTTCATGATCTCATGAGGAAGGACATTGCAAAGGCATACTGGAGTTGAAAGTCTTTGAACTAGTGGAATCAAGCTGGTTAGGAGGAAGAGATTTGAAGATGAAGCAATATTATCACTACATAATGAGAATAGGCTATATGTTCTCTGCAGTAGAGTGAATATAAACGATATAACCCGAAAATGGGACATAATAAATCCTGAAGGCCAGGTTAATGAAACAGCTTAAATGCCCATGATGAAATTTGGGGATGTTCAAGAAAACGTGGATAGCAGTAGATTGCATTAATTAATATGCGGAAGTTGGATAAGGGCAAGTGGATCAAAATGTCAAAGTCTTGAATAATAGGGCTTGTATCTTTATGATAATTGGTGATAGAAAATTACTAATGTGGGAAGAATATAGGACATCTTTTATTTATAATCTAGCAATTTACCAGGTCCAAATTTATTTATTTACTCCAACAATTGACACTATTTAACTGCAACAAAGTGTGCAATTTCTCTACAGTTGTCATAATATAATATATATTCTCCAGTGAGTAAGGTAACATAGGCTATTATGTATTAACATGTAAACTATTATGTATTAGCATAAATAATTCTGCAGATATCAGTTAAACTTTGTATGCCCCAGCTGAGTTTAGTTTAGAGTTCCATAGTCTCTAATGCCATTTTCCATTTTCCTTTTATGTACTTCATCTTCCTGCAGGATTGAATAAATTTAGTATAAACAACAGATTGCAGTGTCATATAGACCACATGCTTTAAACAGTGTTTTTTTCCATTTCTCAGTTTTGTACAGGGGATGAAATTTGAGCCCCACCGAAATTAATGATTGCTTGGACACAGACTTATGTGGCATACAGATTTTATACATGATATTATCAACAGTATACGTGCATAAGCTTAAATTTAATTCTTTCATTAGCAATGGATGAACCATCCTGGATTCAGTGATTTGCTTCAAATAAACATCAGAAAAATTTGGCCGCTTCTCCAACTATACATATTAATTGGCAAATGTGTAGGAACTCTCCGAAGAATTGACTTTCTCAGGAAATTTCTAGCAATTACTGCATCTGTTTAAGTGAAAGAGCTATCAGAATTTTGGGAGTTTATTTCCAGTATACCATCAGAATCAGGAAGAATGAATGCTGTAAAAATATTTATTTTTAAAAATAAATGCATGCCTTGAGAGCTCTGTCCATGAAGGGTAAAGAGAAGACTAGACAAACATCTGGCAGAAATGGCACAATTCACAGCAATTCTATGTAAGGGTGGTCACTCGTAGCTCAATTTTCAGTTTTGCTATTAACAAAATTAATGATGATATTATATAAAATCTTTGGTACAGGGATCTGGGTGGATGTCGTTGCTGTTCTGCTTAATATTTCACAGAGGTGAAAGTTCTGCCTCAAAAAGTGCCCTGCACATATGTTTCCAATGAATCTATTAGTTTAGTGGTTAGATTCAGGCATAGCAAAATATTCTGATCATAAACATTTTCTTCCAATTTTTATTTACACACTGATCAGTTCACTATAATAGATCAGCTTCCGCTTATTGCAGCAAAGTAACATATCTATTGACTTAAACATCCAGCCAAAAACTTATTAACTGGTAATAAAAATGTCAGAAAATAGTATTTTTACAGCAAATACGAGTAATATTGAACATTAAGTGGCCTTTGTGTCGCTGGCATGATAATACTGAAATATTTAATCCAATCAAGAAAATATTTTAACCTTATTTTATAAGTCACAAACCAATCAGACACTATAGGACAGAAGAACTGACATCCATCAGTTAATGTCACAGGTATCTCTGTTTTGCTTGTATCTACTTAATCATTTCAGTATAGCTGGATCACCTCTCATGGTTAATACAAGAACAGGAAATAGAGTAGTTACTAGGTAACCAGCATGTTTTTGCTTGTGAAAGAATTTTGTTTTTTGAAGTTACATTTTCACTGATGGGTCTCTACTGAAAGTGACAAGACAGAACTGCAAATAAGGATAAATCCTTCACACAACCTGTTCAGAGCAGGAAGATCAAATAAACTTCTTTAAGCTTGTATTTCTCATGCAAACAACAAAGTTCTGGGTTAATTTACATCAGCATAAATTTGTAATGATTCGCTGACTTCCCAGGAGATGCTCTAAATTCACATTGGTACACCTAAAATGAAAATCTGACCTAAGAGGCAAGGCACCAGTTCATGCCAAAGGCATCAAAGAAAATTCATCAAAGAGCAGCATCAGACTGGAACTCAGCTCGATACCCCAGTGGTAGCAAATTACAACACCATTGCCCTAGAAAGTTTGGCAATAGAACCCAATGACACCACCAAAGGCTGTGAAAATAGCCATTTACTGCTGCTACTATCAGGACCGAAATTATTTGAAGTATCTGACAAAGTGCAAGGAGATACAAGTAGAACATGCAGTCAGTTTCAATAAAAGAAAGCCTAGTATTTTCACCAAAATGCAATTTTACCTGAGAGATTTTTTATCTCCTCAGCAATGTAATGATGAATCAGAAAAGAAACACTTTTCTTGCCTGAGTAGTCCAAACATCATGTTCTGTATTCAATATCAGCTGTTATGATTCATTTCTATCAAAATGTGTTTGTAGGAAGGGGTATATTTTTCCTCAAGTTTCTATATTTGATATAATAAAGACTTCAAAATAAAGAATACTCCTCCTAATCAACAGGGAAAAAAATATATATATATATATATTTTATACATACTCAGAAAAAAAAAGGCTTTTCCTAGTCTTAACTCAAACAAGAGTGACCTGTTGTAGTAGGGTCAACTGTATCATCAGAAGGAATATTTTCTTGCAGAAAGAAATGACACAATGACATCCGTAGAAGTATATGTCAGAATAAGAAAAGTGATGTATATGATCAGTAATCCTGGAAATTTCAAAACAGTTGCAGTCACGGAAAAAGCAAGAACTAAATAAAGTCTATAAACCACCAGAAACTGCCTCAAGAGCTGATCAAAGTGCATCAGACTAAGAAGAGGAGGAAACATCTGAATATACAATCCATCAAGTAGGAATTGTTACCAGCCCCCAACTAACTATTCAGATAGCAGTTACAAGAACAGATTTGCTGAGCCAGGGGTTGTAGTAAATCTTACAAAGTAATTTTGGTATCATGGTTTATGCGTGGAGGATAAATTGGCTCCAACAGGACCCATAAACACTGGGAATGAATTGTGACCAAAGAAAATAGATTAAGTTCACAGAAGTAAAGATTTGAGACATAAAACACAGCAGCCAGAAACAAATAGGACAGAAAGTGCATTATCTCTTGGGTGACCGTAGGCAAAAGTGCTTGATTAGCCTACTTTCTATGTTGGCTTGTGGCATTCTGAAACAAAATCCATGAATGCTGATAAACATGTTGCCAATTTTCTAATAGAGGAGAAATTAATTTATTATTTTAGAACTATCAGATGTGTTGATGCTTGGATCAGATAATTTTGTACCAGATAATTATTGATGCCTAGAACAGAGAGCAAAAATACTCTTTCTACTGAAACAGATTAGTAGAGAAAGCATTTGGATGCTTGGAGGCTGTCAGAGATCCAGAACTGTTTGCTGGTGGAAATAATCCACAGGTAAGCTTTGAAGCTCACAGGGATGTTCCATAGAAAACGTGCTGTTCCAGCTTTGGCAAATATAAGAAATGACTTTGCTGTTGTATCTTGTCAAAACAAACTTTTAAGAATGTTTGCAGCAATTTCAGCTGCCTATTAATCCAAACATATTACCACGTTTTCCATTCACACTGTCCTATGAAAACAATAAAAAAATCACTTTTGTCAATATTAATACTGTAAAAATGTTCCAAAGCAACAAAAGCATGGTAATAATCTAATAGTACAATCAAGACTAATGTAGTGTTCCTGTGTCTGAAACAAAGCATAATATATCCGCTTGCATGAAAAAGGAAATGTTTTGTCCTAGGTTACAGAATCACAGAATACTTAAGGTTGGAAGGGACCTCTAGACATCTAGTCTAACCCCCTGCTCCAGCAGGGACACATAGAGTATGTAGTACAGGGTAAAATGAAAAGGGTTAGTGAACCTGAAACCTTTTCCTTGCCTTGCCTTGCCTTGCCTTGCCTTGCCTTGCCTTGCCTTGCCTTTGCCTTTGCCTTCACCTTTGCCTTTACCTTGCCGTAATACAGATACTGGTCTGTTCCCACCAGTCTTCTTTCCCTCCATTCCCCAAGGAATAACATGAAAAATGGATGAATTGATCTGGTGGTGATAGTGTATGGCAGCAGGTGTAAAAAACTATGGCTTGTAGCCTGTTACATGCTGTGCACCAGACAGTTGGTGGCAAGCAGTAGGTTGCCACCGTCACCGCAGCTCTTCGTCCAGCTGTGCATGAATTGGGAGAGGCCTCAGGAAATTTTCCACTGGAAGAAGCTGTGCACGATGGCCAGTGAGGCCATCTTGTTGGCAAGCAGTATGTGCACTGAGAAGTTATTTCATCTCTTTTTACTTACGTCTGCCTTGCCTTCTGTGCCTATTTAGACTGGCACTGTTTTTCAGGTTGGACCTGGAACTCTGTGTTTCTCAGTGCACCAATGCTGTAAATAACAATAACTATTTCTGAAAGATGCTTATATTCTAAGTAAAATAGATGTCTAACTGTGTTTTGATGGAGAGAATCAGATAAACATACATCAAAGCACAAAAATGGGAGCTTAAATGAATTTGCCTTTTAATACTTCAGAAGAAAGGAGGCTTATTGGAGGTTGTCATTTTGGCAGTATGACTTTTATCCTTGAATTGCAATAGGCACAGTCTGTTGTTTGTTTCTATGAAATATCTAGATCTAGGCAGAAGGAGCTGCTTCATTGAGCAGTTTTATTTCGTGAGTTTCCATAATCCTCATTCTAATGTGAGATTTGTGTATTTCATAGGGAGACAAGGAAATGTTCTGTAAAATATTGGGAACTTTCAGAGAGGTCATTGACTAGCCTTCTAGTGCAATATTAGCAAGGTAGCCACTCTTTTTTCATTGCCATATTGACGTTATTATCATAGCTGCTCAAAATGATGATGAGACAAAGAATAATGGATGGCAGTTAGTTAATGCATTGTCGCTGCAGCTAGCTAATAATAAAAACAAACCAATAAAAAGAAAGGCATCAAATAACTAAAATTCTGAGAATTAATATTTGTTCTTCTGAAAGTGTGAATAGAAGTCAACAAGTGTTGATAATAATTCTGCAGTTTGGAGGATTGACCGGACTAGAAATGTGGAGATCTTTTCTTGTTGTAAACAAAGGTTGGTCAAGGAAAGAGTATTAAAACTGAAATGGATTTATGTTCATGCCTGAGCAAAGACCTGCTTAATATCTTAAACTTTAGTTTTATGCACACTTTCTTTTGACTTTGAAAGGTGAAAATCAAGTAGGTCATGAAGGCTCTCACCAGGCTGAAGAATGTTTCACTTAGGATCTGGTTTTGGTCCATCAGATTCTACAGCATCAGAGAAAGAGCAGTAAAAAAATATTTGTTGTTGTTTTTAATTTCCAAGTCAAAACTGTAAGAACTTTGCATATGAGATTGAATGAAATACATGTAAGACTTACCTATGAGAGATTTTGTTTTTTTTAATTATAGTTTTGTTAACATTCTCAGAGCAATCTACCACTACAGAGATGAAATGTAGTCCAGGTTCCTGGACTTGAAATGGATTTCGGTTAGTTTTAAACTGTCTCTTTTACTATTGCTATTAAAGTTTCTTTTTGTGATATATATCTTTGCAGTGCTTAGGAAGCAGAGAAAAAAAAGTTTCCTCTCCTTCAAATGGATTATATCTGTATTTTAAAGTCAAACATATGATCATTTAGGTCAGGAGAGCAGAATAATCATTTATACAGAGAAGAAATGATGACATTTGAGCATAGAAATGGAAGATAAAAACATGGTCTAATATTTTAGTTGCAATTCTGCAGATACATAGAGCAAGTGTAAGGAAGCAAGATATGTATGTTTCCACAGCATATTGTGAAAGGTTCTCTCCCAACCAGCAGGAAAATGAAGAATGCCGATACCTCCTCCAGCATGGAGCCGGAGGGAATCTCTGCATCATACTCTAACACAAGAATGTGCAGGGGACATTCCCACTCATATAATAAATCTTTCCATAGCTGAATCATCTAATATATTGACAAGTATCCATGGCATGCAAAATAAATAATCTGGCATGAATAAATTCAGATGTTCGTATATAATTTCCCATAAATATAGACTGATGCCAAAACCATGACTAACAATGGAAAATCCATGTTAATATTTAGGGATTTTGAATAAGGTCTTTTACTGAATATATATTCTTCCTAAATTAATGATTTACAATCTAAATCTTTAAGATAAAAATTGTGTGCACTAAGGTAAATCTTTTATTTGCAGAATAAACATAGTAACATGAGTTTTGATATAATATGAAGAATATATGATAGAATAGGTTTGCCACTAAATATGTTATTTGTGCATTTCTTTTTTATTAACAAGATAAAATTAGCCACATACAGATAGTGCTTTTGTTCTGGGAAACTATTTTTACTCTACCTTTAGTAATTGTACATATTTTTGTTTCTTCCTTGATTGTACCATAATTGTTTTTTTCCTTTTTTTTCCTTTTTTTTTTCTTTTTTTTTTCTTTTTGTAAGCAGGAACACTCTGCTTTTTGTAAAAGAAAAACTTGCGTCTTATGTCTTAATGTGCTTTACCTGTACATGTAGTTTGTAACAGGCTAATTGAGGAAGCTTGGCTCTATCAGCAAGGCAATCTAAGTCAGACTTTACTGTCCGCCTTTTATTGAAAAAAAAAAATGTGTGTGACAGGAGTGTTTCAACTTTGTAAGCACAATCTTACCTGCTTTGTTGACTTCTTAGAAATTCTCAGGCCTGTCCAATGAGAAATATTTATATATATAGTCAATATATAAATATATATATGTATTTCAGGAAGACACAAAATACAGGAAGTGTTTTCTTCAAGAAAGGTGTTACCATAAGAAATAAACAAGTGTCTGAAAAAGTTATTCATTGTGTCTGGACTTTATTTTTTAGTTTTAAAAGATGTCCTTTATTCCAAAAACAGTTTGAAAAATATATTTCAAACAGCATTAGTCCTTGTGTAATAAATTCAGCTACCTTCAAATTCATTTTGGCTCAAATATACACAAAAAAGAAAACAGATTATGCCAAAATTTGAAAGAACTTTCTGTTGAAAAATAGATGCATAGGAGATTAATAGTGACAAGGAACATAAAATTGCAAGCTAGCACCATGAACACTCCTTCTATTTTGACTGCAACTCTTGTCATCAGAGGCTAACTATTAATGTGTATAAATATTAAAAAGAAAATAAGAAGTCAAATATATATTTTACAAGATTCAGGAAAGGATAACAATAGCATATGCAGCTTATTTTAATTTACTCTTCCTAAGAAATATAATCTTTGATTAAAAGCTAACAAATTATTACTGGAGCCATATTTTTTCCAAAATTTGATGGTTTTGTCTGGATTTATATTTACTGTTTGAGACAAATTATTTTT
>JAUBNY010000305.1:214305-230601 GCA_032275445.1 Crypturellus soui | reverse complement strand
TAAGACAATTTTAGGAAAAAAAAGGGTAACTTCTTTTCCATTAGCCCATTAAGATTTAACTGCTCAGAAGTCACCAGAGTTGCAATTGCTTCTCATATCATTATGATCTGTACCCATGATTTTCTACTGCTTCCTCTTCATCAGTACAACTACCTTGTCTTATGTTGGATGAGGATTCAAAATATCAAGTAAAGATTATGCTACAAAGGATATGTTGCTGCAGATAACGCAGCTCTGATCCAAAGGCTAAGCGGCAAAGACTGATTAATGGTCATTTGTCTCCCTCTAGACATACTGACATACTGACTATTGGATAACTTTGGCTATGGATTCCTAGGGATTCCCACTGGGTATCTTTGTAACCACAAGTTATTCAAATTGGGTATGAAACTGAAAGAATATATTTTGTGCTGGAGGACTGTATATATTGCAGGGATCTAGAACTGGTACAGTCTCATCTTTCTGGGAAGTCACCGAACAAGGAAAAAGTGCAGGGACACTTCCATTGCTGCAAAGTGGATTATTATATATGTTTGATGTATTCCAGGAAACATCAATGTTAATTTGTAAAGGACTTTGTTTGCCATGTCTTTTATGATAGAATAAGGATTCAGCATTTTCCATAATTCTACTCCTGAAACACTTTTCAGAAGCCAGGACTACTGCAGATTTATGCTATGAAGTCTATACTTTTATATTCTCTTTTAATGTCAAGTCCAGCTCTTCACCTACTGTAAAGAGCTTCTACTGATGTCAGAGTTTACCTTTCCATATTAACTGAACACTTACCAGATATACCCCCTCCAACATTCAGATAAAAAGAGATAAATGTCTGATTGTTTTTAATGAAGATTAAACACTGTTAAACAATAAGGTGATACTTCCTCTAATTAAGTGGTTTTGTTCACTATCATGAGATGCAGCATTTATCAGGGACAACTTGTTATACTTAATCATTTCATTCTATTGTTTAAAAGCTTTGCTGTAATGCATAATCCATAGAAGAATGCAGAAGAGGACAGCACATCTGCTAAACATATGTTATGAAGTTTATTAAGATCTTAAAAGGAGAATTTTTAATGGTATTCCTTTGACCTTAAGAATATTTCCTGTACAATTAATGGTAGTCTTGAAAGTCTGGGCAAAGGAATAATACTCAGATTTGTTCATTTTTCGAAAAAAAATCATATATAAAATAATAAAAAAGCCTATTTGACTAGCTTTTGAGAGAGTCTCTTCAACTTACTTTGAAAACTATTCCTGTGTAGGTGACATTGGAAACTTTCTGGGAAAGTGTGGCTTCTTAGACGCGAATTTTTACTTCAAGCTTTGATATAGTCTTTGACTATAAACTGACAGTAATGAGATGCCATCCACATTCTACTGTGAAAAATTGATCTAGATTTCCACTGATTTGCCACAGTTGCTTGAACCCTAACTGGTTTTAGAAACCAGGGAACTACAATCTAAACAAAGCAATGGCAATCTCAGTGAATTACTGTTTCTGATACTGTTAAGAATATGTTTCTGATACTGCTAAGAACAGTTTCTACATATTCAGACCCTACCTATGCTTCATTACTGGACAAGAGGGATGTGGAAATCACTGTCAGCTTTTGGGGACCTAAACTGGCACTCGCTGAAGCTTACCTCTCCAAGTCCTTCTGGGTCCATTCACCTCCATGAGCTTTATAAATGTTATGAATCAAGTAGAAGTTTCATACTTCTGATAGCTGACATCAAGGCAACTGTCTTAACAGCTGTATCAGCTGCATTAATAGGAGCCCTGTGCTGAACTGAGCAGTACTGGTCATTGCTGATCCTGTCTGAATGTTACACACCAGCTGAGGTTGGCTGCAACTCACTTATCAGGCTAGATGACTGAGGGAATAATTTTGCTCCACTTTCTAGTTAGTTGTTAGAGGAAGAGGACAAGAAGTTCCCTACAGTGAGGACAAATAGCCCTTTTGGCTTACTATAACCTTTCAAAGCATGAGTAAGAGTAACAGACCACGTCACCTCTTTCCTAAGGTGCAACTTCATTATCAGGAACTCCAGGGTGCATTAAGTTAACTCTGTATCTACAATGCATAGGGGCTAAGGGAGCTCTAATAACATCTTACAAAGTGCTGTGGGAGAGCTCTAGGTTCTCGTGGTGCTTTTGGGTCTCTCATGCTTTACGTTGCTGTTAAGCTGTTCATTGATGAGGCTAGGGCAAGACCTTTTGCTCTGCTGATTTCTTTTCTCTCATTCTTGCCTTGGCAGCCTTTATAAACTCCCAGATGTTATTCAGAAGTAATTTATTCCATCCAATGAGGACTTTGTTATGTCTGCCACATCACATTTCCTCCCACTTCTCATGGTCTTCAAACTGCCTGAAATGATTGCTAAATTAGGTCAGAGGCATTGTTCATCTTTGTATTTCTTCACTTCCAAACTTATCTGGCCAGCTTGCTTTTGGGTTTTCAGTACTAACAGAGTAACAGTGCCTCCCACTGATTTACTGAAGCAGCTTTGTAACTTACCATATACTGCAAAAAACTTTAAGGAATCTCTGCCTACAGGGCAAAGTACAAATAATTCAATCTAGACAGGATAGCGTAGTTCAGAAGGTCTCCTCCAAGAGAAAACAGATGAAACTACATCGAGGCTATTCCTGCCAAACAAGCCATCACGCATGTGCATATGTGCTTGTGACAAATAGTTTTTACCACTTAGCAAATATGCAGTACTCTGTATCAGAATGAAGATTTCATCTAAATGAAGATACAATATGTAAAAGTCAAATTTCTTTCTTCTGTACAATTAGATTTTTAGAGATTATTGTTTTGCTGTGTCTTGCTGTGTCTTGTGTAATCTGCTGGAATAGAAGACAGCTGTGATGAAAAGTCAAAGCCCTATCTACTGAGCTGCAGCTCAGTAACTGCTGTAAAAGGAGACCTCAGAGGAACAGAGCCTGAGATTGAAGATGTGAATTCTGATTGGTATGCAAATAAATTCTGTGTTAAAAAGCAAGGGAAAAAATGCACACAGTTGGGTACTGAATGCTTAATTCAACATACTAGTTTGATACTGATGTAATGCCTTTTATTTGAGTGGTATCACACTGACATGAAAGAGTAATAACAAAGGTTAAACTGCAAGCATGAAATTTGACCATGACAAAGAGGCCTTAGAAAATCCATTTTAATGCTTGCAAAAAGAACCATTTTCGAAAGTGTCCAAGTCATTAAGAAGCCTAGTCCTATTTGTTTTCAAAGTAATTCAGATTGTTTTGAAAGTGACACTCAGTCCCAAGCTATTTGAAAACTATATGATCTATAATACCTTGGAATTAATGATAGTTTATTCATTCAGATTACTTTCTTCAAAGGACAAAATCTTTTTCTGTGAGCTGAGCTCTGTTGTGGAATTGAACATTACTTAATTTGAGGAAAATATCAAAATAATAATAACTGCAAATTTAAATTAACCTGGAAGTGATTTTCAGTTGACCTGTCACAGAGACCTGTTCAACTGTAAGGTAAATTAACATGTATCTTCCATATTTACATAAATCTTCATTTTTTTTTACTTGTTATATTGTGACACACTAGAGAATTCAGTGATTTATACACTTCTTGTTATCTTTGTGTGTGTGCCAGTATCTTACGACAGAAAGATTGCACACAATGTCCCTTTGTCCTACCATCCTTTAATTTGTCTGTTTTGTGCCTCATTTATACAGTTTTCAGCAAACAAGTTATCTCTGAAAATATTTGAAAGTAGGAAGTCCACAGGATATTCAGTTGAAAACTTAGGGATCTTTTAAAAAAGCAGACTTACATAAAACAGAATTTGACTAGAGGTTATGCTATTATTTTGCACACAAAATTCCAGATAATTCAATCACAGAGTTACTGGAAACACAAATCTCTTATATGTTTATCATAAATATAGTGTGTACAATTGCTTAAACATTTGTAAATATAAACATATATATATATATTACACATGTTCACAAAAAGTTTGTGATTATATTGCATCACTAATGGCAAAAAGCCATTTTACCATAAAAGAGCATTCCCCTAGCTGCATTCCAATATTGTTAATTCAACCTACCTAAACTGGGGCCCATTTTTATATGATATGTTTTTTGTCTAGCAAATATATATTCCCTGTTGACAAGTTATCTCTGCATGTTCTTTACCAGATTGATTGTTTTGGCATCCCTACACTAAATAAACATTTTGAATGTTCAAAGTAGAATTTCTTCATTATTTTGATTTGGAAGACATAACTTCATTGAAAGGTTTTTTGTTATCAATTTCTATTTGTGCAAGGACAGGGAACTTTTCAGTTATTAATCAATAATGAATATCTAATTTATTAGAAATATATAGATATATTCAGAAGTAATAAATAATAAGATATTGATCAGAATAATGTATATTGTTTTGTGCCTATGTGACACTAAGAACAAATTACATCATTTGCCACTCAAAAAGACTTTAATGAATATTTTACTGTATGTTGGTCTTGCCTTAAATTGAAATTTTACCTATGACGGTCTACAAATTAAAACACCTAAGTTCATCTAACTGGATTCTCTTTCATATGGGTTGAGGAGATCTAAAAGAGTTTGTGTGAATATTGAGTTTCTGACTTACATTTCCTAAACTACCCTTACAAACTAGCCTAAATTAGCCTTACTGCTAAATAGGTCTCTAAAAAAAAATAAGTAAAATATATAAATAAAAGGCAACAACAGTCTGTAAAAGGCGTGGTAGGGTCGTTGGATAACAGATACTCTTTGAATATCAGCAGACAAGATATATGTGAAAATCTGATGTTTGTTTTAACCTTTATGTTATGGAAAAAAAAAATCAAGTTAGTTGACATCAAAGGAGTAGGAAATCACTGAACTGAAAAAGATGTCAGCAGTGTTAGTGTACACTGGTAGTTACCACTAAACCAACTTGTCAAGAAAAAGGGAAATGATAAAGTGAGATAATTAACATTTGTTTTTAATTAGTATCACTGTTGCTATTAAGAAAAATGAAGGCCTGAAGAGAGTTCAAAAAGAGATGAACTATCCCACTGTAATTACCGCAACTCCCAGCAGGGTCTTCTCATCTGATTAACACCACAGCAGGACATCTGTCCTGCCATGCATCTATCTATCTGCCATAGTCATGGGGATAAAGCAAAGGTGCTAACTGAGAAACACAACAATTTCCTTTAATATTTAAAGCATTTGAAGTTTGTAGCTACACTTTATAATTTATATACAACCAACTGATAATAAGTGTTTGGGGTGAAGGGTTAAAGGAGGGAAGGAAGAAAGTCTGTAAGTGTTCAATTTATAGAATATAAATTAAAACAAAAAGCTCACAATTAAATATTACTTCACTTGAAAAAAAGTAACAAGTGATACAATTACAGTGTAGAATTCTTTTGCAGTGCAGTAGCTTTCTATTCTCCTTAAATATGGGTTAAGTTTTGTTCATTTGTTAGTTAATATGGCATTGGCATTACACAAAAAAAATGTTTTGCTAGGAACCTATGTAATTTCTGTCACCAATACTCCCTTAAGGAAAGCAGGACTTCGCACTCACCCTTAGTTGCTTTCCACTCAGTAATGAACAAAATCTTCAAAGACGCTCAGGCACTTTCTTCTGGATTGGTTTCTTCTAGATACAGTTGTTTACTTTATTTTGTTTTCTTTTATTGAAAGCAGCAGTCTGCTGAAGCCAAAGAAATTACTTCTCTTTTGGCTTTAATTCACTTTTATAAGTGTGAGTGGACCCATTACCCAGCCTGGATAGACTGCAGCATGTCCTATGCTTGTCAATAAGTAGGCTCCAAGATGACCTATAGTCTTCAAAGCAATGTCACTTTAATATTGCAATGTACTTTTTATCTGGGGCACTAATAAAACATACTGTATGACGTGACACAATTACAATTAATTTACCTAATTTCAAAAATAATTCTGTTAATTTTTCTCTTTCAAAACTCCTTAAGAGGCTATTAATTCTTTTACAAAGACTTAATTACCTAAAATACATAAGCAAGCAGCTGTATTTGTTATTTTGTCAATAAAATTAATATACGTTAATCTTATTTTAGAATTGCAATTAACTTTTTATAGTTGGTGCATACCGTAAGTTTTACTCCAGTCTAATTTGATAGAACATTATTTTAGTACGCTTATAATTAAAATGTTCTGGTACAACCTTAAGGAGGCTCTTTTGCAAATAACTCTCAACTATGGCTGTGTTTAAAAGCTGAGGGGTCAAAAGGGTTTGTTTGATTTATTTTTGTCTTTACATTGAGATAATCATTTTCCCACTTGGGCTGAGCTATTGGATATTTTAAGAAAAGGGGGATTCTTTAACAAGAATTGATGGCTGAGATCTTTCCCTAAGCAAAATAATTGAAAACAGTGATACTGAATAACATACTGAGCTATATGTTAGATTTTTTAAAAAAGTAATCTGAGGACTGCTCTGTTGAGAACTCCTGCCAAAGAAAGTGCCAGCTGGGCTTTGGTGTGTTCCTATTCGGAAAAGAGAGTAATCATATGTTCCATTTTTCTTCCATTTTTTAGTGATCTTTTGCAGAATGACTGTCACCGGGATATCTTAGCAGTGGTAAATCAAGTTGATTTCTTGCTCCAGTCTAGTCAGACTCTCTGCTCTGTTTAATTCTGTTCCTTCTTGAGAAGGAACAAACAGTCTCTTGTGAAATTCTTAGAGGAAAATAAGCAAACGTGTTGATTCTCTTTCTGATCCTAGTCTTCTTGCACTTCCTGTAAATTGTTCCAGGGGCTCATGAACTGTTCTCACTGGAAATAGAATTATCATTGCTATGGTGGAAATGGGGGCCACATTGAGAGGGCAATAGAAGACAAGATCTTGTTGACTTGGATGACCCTAATAATTCATGGTCCTCACTTAAGAATTAAATTCATTATAAATAAATAAGGAAAGAATCTTGCACCTTTGGAGAATAATGGGAAATCTTCATAGTGTCTGTAAAGATATACATATATATATATATATATAACATATAGCTTATATTCCTTTAGGAATCAAAGAAAAATAGACAAGTTGAATGCCATGTGGCAGTATCTATCTATTAGATCCAAGTCTAAAATCCACTACCAAAAATTAAATGCTTAGTCTCTTTACACAGTCCATGTGAAGAATTACTGCATGTCTATATGGATGAACACATTATGCTCTCAGGTACCCCTGTATAAGAGTCAGTTTCCAACCCGTCTCCCCCAGAAGTATAAATTATGATCTTGATCTTGTTTCCTTTGATATAGTTAAGAGTTTAAATTTCAAATGAAATACGAATACCTTGTATTAAAATAATTATAAACTTCTACCAGATGAATATGTACCCTGAAAACAGAAAACATTCTATCAGGATCCAAAAAGAACTACTGTTTTTTTTTTTTCACTCTACCAAAATACACCACCTACATTATAAATGCTGTTACCACAGGTGTACAGCAAATGAAAAACAAACTGATTGTAGAGTGTGGCACTTCTGTTTCTCTAATTCATTCAGCTGGTGCTGATCATCTTGCATATTTATTGGAAAATTATGCAGGCTTCTACTGACAGATAAGACGTAGCAGCATTTAGGGACAAAATGTACCTCTAATTACTCTTCTGCAGTCTCCCAAAGATAGTGAGCCTAGTTTAGCTTTGTTGATGAAACAGCGCAGTCTCAGTACATAAGTAAGACAAAATTACTGAAGATTGCTTAAAGTTCTCTTTATGTTCACCTTCTGTTTCAACAGTTTGTATCTGAAACTTGCATATGACAGGTGAATTAAAACAGAAAGGTAAAATTCCCATTCTAGAAAGTAGCAAATCCCCTATTGGGCAGAGGCTACATCTTAAGATTTGACTGTATTGTTAAATTAACAATTTTACTGTGTTGTTAGGAGCAGAAAGAGCCAAGTTATTTAAATCATTTATCCCACTGAAGTGTTTCCAGTGTTGGCTTTAGTGGGCCAAAGTATAAGCTGGGCTGTTTTAGCACGTAAAATTGTTTATCATAGTAAAGGTCATCTCCTCACATCTTGAATGGTTGGTTAAATGCTTTACTTAACCTCCAGAAGAATTTCATTAGCTCTTAGAAGTCTTTTTATTTCTGTATATTCTGCTTGGGACTGCCCTAATCAAACTAACCAGATCAAAAATAAATAACTGAATAAATAAATAAATAAAAGGATTAGGAAGGATCTGAGACCATCTTCTCTGCCCCTTAAGGACTATGTGGGTGCATGGTATAAATTGCTTATCTTTCTGCATTTTCAAATCAGTAGTGATTCAATGAACTGTAGATTGATGCTCATGTCTTTGAGGAGAACACTTTATATTTAATTCTTTCATCAGTTTGTGCTAGCTAATTATGTGTGAGGAGTTTTATTCTTTGCTTTCAAAGACTTGTCAATGTGTGGGATGACAGTACAGAGAAGCAGAACTGTTCTTTTTAATTGCTCCCAGCATTGAGTGCTCCTCTGGGCATAGCTGGGATCTGTGATAATTTGATTCTCATTGCCCCTGCCTATGCACTCGCCGGGAACTGAGTGATTCCCAGTCAGGCCTCTGGGCTGGTTTGCACAAAACTTGCAAGATGTTGTTTCTGTATCAAAAACAGAGGTAAAGACAAATTGCTGACAATTTCAAAGCTTCTGTCAACCGTGCTGTTGTGTGTGGCAATCAGTGGACATGGAAGAGCTGAAGTAGATCCTGCCATATACTCTTCTGTGAATTTGTATGGGGACCACTTTATGTATAACCACGTGACCACTTTATGTATGTAAGCAATACCTGTCCTAATTTACCATGTTTGCACTTTTTCATTTCTGTGAGGCACCTGTAGGAATAGGCAGTAGTACCAGAGAGAAACTGAATCATCTTCCTGAAAAAGTCCAATCTTGGCTTTCTATTTTTTGGTTCTGCATTTTGGTTCAGGTCTCCCAAACTTGGATTATAATCAAAAACTTTTGGATTCATTGTAAATATTATTTTAGGGTTTAATTCAAGACAACAATAATTTGCACTTCACTTTATTTCTCATATGCTATGGAAAAAAAAAAAAAAAGGTAGCTCAGCGCATTATGGACCTCCAGGCACCAGTTTTGCAATAGCAGTCTTCCAGTGTGCTGTACCTAAAGCAGAGGTTTTCCTAAGCATGCTGAATTCAGAAGAAGGCTAAGCTGCAGTACTGTTAAACTCATCAAGAAGACTCCAGTTAATAAACTATTTTCTATTAAACATCAAAACAGCCAGCAGGTGTACATGAGCCAACACTGGTTCATCAAGACTTGCCTGTTATATAAACATCCATTCCCTGGCTAAAAAATACATAATTCTTCTATGCAAAATGAAGCAGATCATAAAGCAATAGGGAGAGGAAATAAATAAAAGAAGAATCTCGTGTCTCGTAATCAAGGCATTCTGTTGAAGGACAGTAAATGCAGATTTCATGTCCTTTGAACAAAAAAGGGATTGTGCTAACCAGCAAACTATAGGATAAAAAAGGGCAACACTACACCACCTTTATTTGTGTTTCTTTTTTGTAGGGCCCTACTGGTGGCTTCAAAGGCAGTGGAGAAATCAGTGATGAGACAGTTCCTTCTGTGGAGACCTGGCAGAAATTTGTTTATGAAGAACATAGATAGTTTGAATTATCCAGTCAGCAGGGGAGACTGAGGTAGGGCTTTGGATGGATTACAAATGCTGAAGAGAGGCAAATAATTGTCTTAAAGACCTTGTGTGTGTGAGAGGAGGAAGAGAAACAGGCAGTGAGGATAGCTTGAATAACCTTGTCTTCAGAATCTTCCTCCAAGTCAGCATTTCTGGTAAAAGCTTTGTAACTCTGTATGGGGACCTTTGAATCTGCATCTGACCTGATGCATCTTGGTGGAGACAAGTACCTGCAAACAGTTAGGCTGTTATGCTGAAGACTGCTAGCAGTGTAGCAAATGTACTGAGACTTTCTCATATGCTTTCTTGATGGTTCTTATCAAACCGACTACGAAAGGCATTTTAATTGCTACATTCAACACAACTTGCTGAAAACATCACATTTCAAGTTCATCATATAGATTATTGTGTGCTGTGACACTACTTTTCATCAGCGCAATATCTGCAACAAGACATTTTCAAGGAAGGAAGGAAACAGAAGTCATGGAGTAGTGAATAACAAAGGTGTTCTTTCAAAGAAATGTTTTCCCTACTGCAATCTGGGCTCAAAAGACTTTCTGGCTGTAATACTTTTGGTATGGGAAAGGTTGAGCTGAGATCTAAGACAAATTGAAATATTGTTTTTCCAAGAGCTAGTGTTAAAGGTTGCTTAAAAGTGATTTCCATTCATTTCCCTGGGTCTTTTCTTCTGGTTTCAAATACCGGAGTCTGTGTTTATGTCATTTTAATTACACAATACTGGTGTGATACTAGTAACACAGTGAACAAATGTGAAACCTGAAAATGTCCATATCTCTGTAGTATATTAACAGCTTTTCTTCCTTGGGAGGTCCTGGGCAGGAGGGTCAGGACACATCCCCAAACCTCCAGGAGGGCTTAGGTTTCTGACATACTGCATTTCTTGTGCCCACCTTTGTGACATTGAAGTCACAAGTGACTCTTGAAGCCACCTATGTAGATTTGATTATTAGGCAAATGAAAGAAATCTTTATTTTGAAAGCCGATTTTTTTTTAAAGACACTCATAACAACACCTTTCTAAAAACAAAACAGAATAAAATAAAATAATAAAATCATGGAAATTACATCATCAAGACAGAGATGTAACCCCCCTCTCTGCTTCTTCTTTTTATTTATTTTTTTTCCAGTAGGTTTAGTGAATTGAATTATGTATTGATTTGATCCGTAGTCTTCTTATCAGTGCATTTTGTTCACATTAAATTTGCAGAAAAACTTCCACTTATCAGGCTTGTGTTCTGTTTTATTGACACAGTAGTTGCTTCCCTAGCTTTTCTTTGGAGCTGTGGAGAGTGCATCATTGAGGACTTTTATGCTGTTAGATAAAAATTCTTCTTTGAATTTTTCACTTATCACAACTCTTGTCTTGACAGGAGGATGGACTAAGTGACCTATGAAAAGCTCCTCTGTTCCAATTATACATTATGTGCCTTTCTGAAGAGGAAAAAAGGATGCACATAATAATAAGGGCACACATAGTGCCCTACTGCTTTGTGTTCATTTTAATACAAAAAGGTCAGAAATCTACAGTGTTGGTAAGTTCTTCCGTGCATATTTCTGTTTCTCTACTCCTACTTACATCCTGTGTGTGGACAACTGAATTAGCCACGTAATGAAAGGGGAAAACTATCAGCTAAAATCAGTGAAGTGTACAATTTGCAGCAGCTTGGGAATCTGCCTCAGCACGTTTCAATATTTGGCAGAAGAAGGAGCAGTTTGAACTGTATGTGTTTTCGTATTCTTCTACTCTTACCTCCTCATATATTTACATTTTGGGCAATTGAATTAATTGCCTGGAAAAGACCACTCTCAAAACATTCACAGCAGGTGCTTCTTCAGCTTCGTTTACATTAATTGCTTTCTTTGCTGTTTCAAGAGTCAGCAACACACAATATTTTACAATTAACCTGTCTCATCACAATGTGAATCCTGTTTATCCCAGTTGTCAGAGATTGCTGATATCCTTGGGTAACTGAGGCAAAGGGTTGGGATAGATATGAGTATTCCTCAGATTCCATGCTGAACAATGCAAAGATAGACATTTGTAGATCAGGGTTTTCTCCCATCAGCGAAAAAAAAATGGGTTTAATGAAAAAGTTCTAATGGCTAATGATTCAACTGATTCAGCTTTTTGGAGTAGCTATCGAGTCAGCACAGATACAGTAAATTAGCTATAAAGGACTTCACCAACAATAGCTACCTACCTGATAGCCACGAAATTTAAATCATGATTATTTTATGATAAGGAAAATGTGCTGTGAACCTGAATTCCACCATGCTCCCTGATTAAACAGTGTGATTCAGCACAAGACAGTATGCAGGTGTCTGCAGCCATGATTAGGGTTTACTTATTCCTTCTGTTTCTACCACCCCAAAGGGAAAACAAAACAAAACAGAACAAAACAAAAAAACAATAACAATGAAGAAGCAAACAGGGACAAATGAAGGCTGAAACAACAAATGAAATGTAAAGGTGTGAAGTTATTTTTTGTTTGTTTATGAAAATGTAAGGAGAGACCATAAGAGATCCTCTTTAAGAAAATATCTAATCATGTGCTTACCTTATTTGTGTTTTTCCTTATTGACCTCAATGAGACATAGCCATGCATTTGAAATGTAGAAGTATCTGACTGCTTTGCTGAAGAAAGATGAACTCTTTAATGGAGGTTTCAGTCTTAAACTAATACTTGTTCCTTGCTATTTCTTAAAATAGTGCCAGATTGAGTGAGGAGTTCAAGGGTATCCAAAGGTGTCTGTGCAATGAGGTTTATGGTTGTTTTCAACTCTGCACTTCAATTTTGATTATTCTTTTTTTTTTTTTTTCCTATAGTAGGGAAGTTAGAACAGATTTGATGATAAGAAAGTGTAAAACAGAACGGTTCTGACAGTGAAAGATGAGTAGGCCTTTTAAAAACCTGACATTTGAAATGTGTAGGCTCTTTGAAAGCCTGGGTGTGGGTATACCTGGCTCAACTTCATCAGAGCAGAGTAACAGATATTTTATAGCAGTTTACTGTCAAAAAAAAAAAAGACAAAGAAACCCCTTGCATACATTTATGAAATCATTTCAATATATCAAAACAGTGGAACTAACAACATAGAAAAAATCTCATCTCCAAAATATAAATTATTTGGAACACATAATTGCACCATTGATAAGCACCACTATTTGTAAGTTTATAAGGTGAATACTTTTATATCTGCCAAGTCATTGTTGTTAACACTTTTTAATCTATCCTATAGATAGCTATCCTGTAGACAGATGGAAACCTTTCTGTTTTCTATTCTTTGTGTGTTTTCTAGTTTTCCAATACACTCATGTGAAAATCCTAATGGAATTTATGTTAAAAAATCCCAGTAGATAAGAATCCACATTTCAAAGTAAAGTTTACATACTGATTCTGATCTCCCCTTCCATAGTTTTTAAATCTTTTTAAGTTTCGTTACCATCAATGAAGCTGTACATAAATGATTGCGCTATCTGCAGAGTGTGCAAATATCAAACAGAAAACAGAAAGCTATTTAAAAGCTATCAGCAATAATCCTAGTTCTGCTCCATATTAATTTAGCATCAAAAAGAAGCTGTTAATGTAATGGAAACAAAATTTGACCATTTCCATCTGCTTTTAAAAATGTCATATTAGATGTCCCATCAACATTTCTGTTTAGATTTCATTATTATTCTTAAGTTTATCTTATGCTTGCCCCTGAATAATGGTTAGAAATTATACCCAAATGACCTACTCAATTAAAAGCTTTTATGCATACCTGCCTTCCAGTGTCTTGGCACTACTGTTGGTATTCAAGTCTTACAGGTTATATCAAGTGCAAGGGAATGGATTAAACTAAGGATCAGAGGAATGCCATATCAAATTAAAGGAATATTTGTATGGTTGAGAAACAAACTGAGTTTTGAAAAGATAATTTCAAATAATTTCAACTATTTTTGATTGTTCTGGTTTCCTGTCAATGAAAAATGTAGGACACAGACTGAGCCATCTGGGGAACAGCAGGTTAATGAGATGTTTCAGACAGTTCTTACAAATGTGGAAAAAATATGACAGGAACTACAAAAAAAAATATATTGACAATCATTTTTTATTCATAAAAGACAGTTTCTAAAATGTGTCCATTCATACAAAAAAGCATAAGTAAACTTGCTTTTCTTCCTTATTTTTCAAGAAGCTGTTGGAGAACTTGTAGACAATAGATATTTCTGAAGTGTGAGCAACGTGAGCAGATAGAATGAGATTATTAATTTGGTGATGAGAGGCTGGAAAAAAACACAGGGCTGTTATATGGATTATGCATGATTATCAGTATATGCAAAGTAAGTTAGGAAGCAGCATGTTTTTTTGTCCTTATTAATCCATTGCCCTGAAAGCAAACTTCATGTGAAGAGGAAAAGTTTCCATGTCTTTAAATTTCTTATTGTTTCAAAAAGTTGGGACCAGTATTAAGGAAAGCAAAATGTTTCCATCAAATAAACATAGCATTTTTTTTCTGTCGCTTGAAGGCTAACTGCATATCAGACTGCATTAGTAGACAAGAAGGCCAAAGTGGAGGTATAATTGTTGTTTTCAGATACCCAGTGATGAGTTACAGAAAAGACAGAGGCAATCTCCTCTCAGAGATGCAAAGTGAAAAGACACGACAATGTTCTTAAGCTATAGAAAGGGAAAATCTAACTGGTATATGAGGAGAAAATGCTCATTAGGAGAGTGGTTAAGCACTGAATGAAGCTGATGGAAGAGCATATGGAAACTTTGTCTATAGATGTTTTCAAACTGGTTGAGGCCATGATCTAAATTTGAGCAGAGGATTGAACCAGACAACCTCCAAACATTCCTTGCAACTAAAATCAAGCCATGATTCTATGATTTGCTTTTTTCTTGAGCTTGCTGGTGTTTAATCACTATTTCTGTGCTAAATGCTTGTTTATAGTACTATGCTTTTACATGTCCAGAATAAAAATGCTTCAAAACACGGATCATGCAGAGATCTATGCATAACATTGACTTTTTGTAGGGCTGTCATTCTGAAAGACTAGATATACTGATGAGTGATGCTGTTTCCCACGTGATAACTCTCATAAGTGCAAAATCATCTTGCTGTAACAATAAAGCACTTGCTAACCACTATATTTAATTAGAATAAAATGTAAATGTATTAATGCATTTCAGTACAGCTCTTTTAGGAAAGAAAGATTTCTAGCCACCAGGAGTTCATGGTATTACACCAACTATTTTGCTTTTTTTCATTTTAATAAACAGTTTGAGCAACTCTGGTTCAAAATAGCATAATTATTCTGAAGCACTTCTGAAAAGAAAATAAATGGTACTTTAAGTTCTTTACAGGTTGATCTGGCACTGCTGGAAGCTATTGCAATTAGTAAATCTGCAAAAGCATTGTTAAAGTTATTTTCCTCAGCTTCAATATAATACAGTTTATTAGTGAGCCTATTATTTATGCACTCCCTTGGGCCATTTAACATTTACTTCTGTTAATGGGAATCTTCATCTTAATTAACAAAACTGAAATACTATCTTCCACCCCTCCTCTACAAAATGAATCAAGGCCTCAGAAATGTACCCCAGAATAATATCATTTTGAAGTTATTAAAACCAAAGACTTTCCATTGCATCATTTTGTATTAACATCAAAGTTTCCTGAAAGGCACTTAGTGAAATTCCATATATTTTACATATCTTAATTAAAAAATATGAGCTCATATTAAAAGACACTGTATGATTCAAAGTAAAAGCCCATGTGAAGGATTTGTCGGAATAATAATTAATTTTTGAGATTTATAGAAATTCAGAATTCTGTTTCACAATTTTTAGGTCAAAGTTGCAGAAAAAACACTTTCAGATAACCTCTGTATAACCATCAAGAACTGTGGTCATATTATACATGATCATAACCCTCTAGTTTTGCTCATTTGAACAGAGTCTTCTGAAAAAAGTTTCTCATGAAGGGAAAACAAGAGTTTAGTTTGCCATCCAGTAGTACGCAGTAAACTTTTGACCAAATCTTTTCAATCAGAATAGTCATTTTCATTTATGCAGAGAGAAGTTACTGCTACTGTGTCTAGAGCCCTACAAGCCCTACAAAATATGCTTTGCCTAATGGGACAACCAGAGAAAGGTTCCTTTAATAAGATAATAGTATATTTTAAAGTTAATAAAATTTCCTGTTTTTTTAACCTACTAGATGAGTAATTTCAGCTTCTGTCCCCTAGATTATGATCAGGATGATGATATAAGCATGTAAAGTACAAATGTTGGATTTAGGATACAGATCCTAAAGTCAGAATATCAAATTTGAGTAATCCAGAATAATAATGAATGATTGCTTCCACTTCCCTCTTCCTTTCTCTCTTCTCTCCTCCTTCCCTCCCCTCCTACAAATTTTAAAACCTTTACTGGAACATAAAAGGATAATTGATAGTAACACGAGTACTTTTCTTTCTTTTTTTCTTTAAACATTGTGGTGAGAGAAAGAAAAAGACAAGCACTGTACAGTAACTTGCACTGATATTTATTGATTGTTCTGTCTGCGAC
>JAUBNY010000305.1:194947-214205 GCA_032275445.1 Crypturellus soui | reverse complement strand
ATTGTGGTGAGAGAAAGAAAAAGACAAGCACTGTACAGTAACTTGCACTGATATTTATTGATTGTTCTGTCTGCGACAATACAGGTATTCTCAGGCAGCACCTCCAACTGTTGTTGGAGAGAATATTTTCCTACCTTTTACACTAACCTGTCATTCAGATAACCTGTCACATGTGGGATAGCACAAGAAATGGTCAGGTTCCTGTTTCTTCTGGTCATGTCTGTTTGATCCAGAGAAAGTCCACGCCTGAACAGACGAGAAGCTCTCTGACTCCGAACACAAAGCTACATGAATAAAGCAGAAAATCATGTCCCATGTTCTGTTGAATGATGAATTGAATTTTGCCTTGCTTGCATTAATGTTCCTATATCTGCATTGCTCTCTAGTATTAGTCACTCTGACAAAATTCACCTAAATGTTGGAAACATGGCTTTTAAGCAAATTTTGGGTGGCACACTGCCCAGGAGAGATGTGTAGTTCTGCAATACACATAGGATCACACCAGGGGTGATGAGCCTACACCAAAGACTGAGTTATAGGGGCAAGTCTAGAGGTGGCTCACATGGAGGAAAGCGCATAAGATAAAGACTAACTTCACTGTCTCGTGTTTGATATGCCATACTTAGTAAGTCTGCTAGGTAAATATGCTCGAGTTGCGGCCTTCTGTCCCATAATGCAACTCCAAATAAGTACATTTTGCCTGAGAGCTGACATAACCGTCACTTTTACTACTGCATTGGTTCAGGATTCGGTGTATGGTGGCTGGCTGGATAGGAACATGGGAAACTATTTCCACTTTAGGAAACTAGTTCATAGAACAGAAAATCTCCTTAGTTTTTTTCAATGAGCTAAAAGTTAGGTAATTATAAATATAAGTATTTGTATTTATTTTTCATCAGATACATGTTTTTAAAAGACCAATATACAGCTATATAGGAGGGAAAAGAATCATGAATCAGGTAAAGAATTCCTTCCTGCAAATTACAGCCATTAATACTGTTCCTCTGTAAGCTGAATCAAAATGTTTAATTTGTCTGTAATTCTGAACATTAAGGAGTTTGCAAGCCATGATGTGAAGACGTTAAAGTACATCAGAAATCTTTGTGTGCACTTTTTAATAGCAAATTATTAGCTAATCTCATCAGAGAATAATGTCAAGGGTGTATCTATTATTTATTCCTTTTATGTCATAATACTGTCATAATACTGGTTTGTGTTGGGTCTGTCTGAGTGCTATAGTCTGATATTATGGAACAAAAAGTAACAAAACTCTTCTCCCTGGAAGCCAAACCTGTGCCCTGGATTCTACAGATGACATATAGCCACAGATAATGAACATAGATATTCACGATATAGTCTTTGTTATTTTGGTGATAACTGGAAAAGAGGAAAGAGCTTGAGAAAATTACAGAAGTAGTGGAGAATAGTTTGTTGACATTGTTTCTTAGAATTATTTTATAGCCATAGAAAATAGAGGATTTCAATACAATGGAAACTCGAACATCACCATTGTAATGGTTTTGTGATAGGAACCATAAATAGTAATCTACAATATTTTCTCACTTCTTCAAAAGTGTTTTCAGAGGATCAAATCTTTTGGTGATAAATGCAGTATAAGAGATGGTGTTGCAATTTGTCCATCAATGAACATCTGTAGTAATAACTTTTAGACCACAGATTCATAGAAGTTCACCAGCTTTTTAATGATTTATTTTGTGGTGAATCTATATTACATGCTATTTTACTTGAGGCATATTTGGAAAAGTGGGAAAGACAGAGAGGGAAAGAAAGAGGGAAAGGACTGATACAGTATCAGAAGTTTATTACTAATAGTCTGCATTCTTAGTGGCTTCCTGTATCAAAATATCAATTGACATCACTTTGTACTATCAGCAATACCCAGAGTTATCTGACTGAAAGTCAGGTCACTTAGAAGCAAGGTAGTTATGTTAGTAGCGCTGTGCCTGGTGCCTGACTCAGTGCATTTGCACAAAAAGAGTGCTTCGCCAATGCAGTTAAACAGCTCCTGCACTGGGGCTGGTTTTTCCCTGACCTGCTTGGCACCTGAGCAGAGGAGCTTAAGTCAATCTACACCCACTCCTGTACCCATGTTCATATGGAAATGAGAGGACTATTTGGCTAACTTTTTTACTTTGTCTAGACCTGGCACACAAGATCAAACTTGAAATCTAAAACAGAATTTTTCAGCATAAAATGTTATTGTGCCTCAGGATTTCATTACTGTGGATTCCTATCAAAGAACAGTTCAGTAGAGGATGTCACAACTGTAACATAAACCAGAGAAACTGATGATAGCAGTCCGTGCCAAAACAAAAGCTCTCAGAAACACACAAAAAAGCCAAATTCACAGTTCTTCATGCTGTTGACAGTTCATTTTTGAAAAATAGGTTTTTTTAATGAAAATATGTAAGCTTGTTTTTCTAACTTATGTGACAAGGAATTGTCAAATCAAAATATGTATTTTGCTGATGTATTAGATCTTGTGTTTTTTTTATGTTTTTTTTTTTTTCTTTCAAAAGCTTTTATAGCAACATGTGAGTAGAAATGTTTACTGTTGCCAAAGCTTGTTTTAGGTTGTACAGTATAACAGGGTTCAGTGAGGGAGGTTATTACACATAATAGTGAGTTGTTTCCCAAGATCATGGCTGTCGAGGAAAAGGGTCTTTAAAGAGCAGCAGACAAACTGTGGAATGCAGGTTAGGGATTGTTCAGGATGAGCTGGAGAAAACTCCGCTGGTCAATAGGTCAACAACCATAGATGTCTTCTGAGGTAGACAAGGATAGCTTGCAAGGTGTATTCAAAGTACATACATCCCCAATATTTTTTTGTTAATTATTGGGTTTGTTTTTTTTTCTCAATGTTTCCTCAATGTCAGATTTTTATCCATATGATTGAAAAAAATTGTATTTTGTACTTCTACAGGTCATGTCATTAATAGCCCTGTTTTTACACAAATTCTGGTGCTGATATTCACATGCACACCTACACACCAAAGACTTTGGCCAAAGTTATGCTCAGGGACGCTGCACGTTCCCTTAACTACATACCCTAACCATGGGTCACAGAAGATTGGCAGATTTCAGAGTCGTTACTCCTACCTTTCTCAGTGACATGTGCGAGAACCACATAGCCAGTACCGCGGTTCCTCAGCCCACCAGGATCCCGAGGACCATATACTCTATGGACACTGATGTGAGGTTAGTCCCTCTCCAAAGCAAAAGAAGACCGCAAGAGAGCTGGGCAGGCAATGCAGCAGCACGACTTGTTATATAATCCTGGTATCAAATGTTACAGCATCTGGTACAGCAGCCCTACAGCCCTAGCAAGAAGTTTAAGGCCCTAGTTATGCAGCACCACTACATTAATGACAGTTTTACTAACTGTTTACCATCCAAGTATTATCTTGTATTCCTCACACTTATCTAAATGAGGATTCACTTTTTCTTTAAAAGGATGACAGACATAGTGGGAGCCCAAGCTCTGGCTCGGGTGGCAGGACAAGATGAAACTACTTCATAATTTGAGTTATTATTCAAGTGAGTCTTCCTATGTATATTCCATTCTACAGGCCTTAGAATGACCTCGAAGTTTATGACTCTTATTTTTTTAATAGATGTATAATCTTGTGTTATATTTAACACAAAAGTTTATTTATTTACATGTTATGTACAATTATCTATTTAATGTTATTTCCCAGAGTGAATATTCTTTTTACAAGGCACCTGCTTCAAATTAGGGTACAGTAATGCTCTATTTATACTGTATCTGATTAAAGTTGTTCAGCACAAGGAACTTACTTCCATACAGTAAATAAAAAGGCAGTATAAACACTCAGGGAAAAAAAAAGTTACAGATTTATTCCCATTAAAAAGAACAGAATGATTGTTCATGGAGGAAAGAGAGGAGTAGAATTGCTGTGTTCAAAATTCAAATTAATTCAATTTTAGTGTTACTGACTTCAGAAGTAGACAGGCCTTTGATTTATCTTAGATTATTTTAGGGTTATCTCTTTTTGGAGGCAGTGATGTTAAAATTGTATTACCCTAGATTTTATGAACAGGTGATTCTGTCTTCAAAAATATTTAGGACCAAAAATCCGCATTATTTGACAGTTAATTGGACAGGCTCCCTCTTAGTCTAGCATTGCATGAGTGAGACTTTATGCTGAAATCTTTTCTCAGATATTGCCTAAACATGACTTTTCTGTCCTTTAGCACTAAAACTAGGAATGAGTAACGACTGTTCAATATTATTTTTATAGTATCATTGATATATCTTAACACATTACAATATCTATAGAGAAAAAAGAAAGCTAATGTGGATTGTTGAAATGCTTACGTAGAATAATTTTAACTGTGTCTTCTTTTATTATATTTAATTTCATTCAAATAGAAAAAGACATAGTAGAATGAGCTGACAGGGATTCAAAATAAAATCCTCCTGCCCTCGCAATTTTGATCTTCCCTTTTCTTGAAATGATTATAAACTAAACTTTAAATTTATTTTTTTTTAAAAAAGATGCTCTTTGGAAAAAAAGGAAAGAGAGTGAGTGTATATGTACAGTGTAACTATACCAATTATAAATATTACCACTGCACAAAGTGGGATCTTTGGGCAAACAACTCCCCTGTGTATATGTGTATTGCATATGTATATGTATATTTTATCTGTGCCTGGACTCTGGAAGGTTATAATTTTGTTAGAGAGGTCATTGGTAAATAGAATTTCATAACTGTCTTTACTCTTAAAATGTATAAGTCTAAATAGGCAGCCTTAACACCTTCCATCACTTAGATGGAAATCCATTTTTTTATGTAATCCAACTAAATCTGAATATCAAATATTTAGTATGCTATATATATACACAAATTATATATCAAAGATATATTTATAACAATTTTTTAATATATTAAAATGAAAGTACTCACTTCCACCTCTATAGCTCAGTCCCTGAAATTTCCAAGGAAAGGGAACTTAATTAACTCCTAATGAGCTCAGAGTTTGTTTGATATTTCTTTGAACTAGTTAGCATCTTGCAAGACCAGAGTTTTCTAAAGAAAGCATAAAGGAAGCCTTATATTGATCTTAGATATCCAGATCTTCTAAAATGTTATTTATGATGTGATATTTGGGTGCTTTGATACAAGGTAAATGAGCTCATTTTAAAAGAATAAATAAATTGTTCTTATTCATAAAGATCCCTAAGAAGCATTTCTTAAATGATATGTCACTTTTTTTAGAAAGTTTTTACATCTGATGTCTGTTCTGCTAAAGAGATTCTAAATTTAATAACGATGTTAAACTAAATGACATATGGTTTCTCTTAAATAATTTAAGCTTGCTGCACTGATGCAAATTTAATAAGGCTGATTGATAGACAATACCACTGGATAAGGTAAGAGAATAGAATTATAGGTGCAATGGTTTTCAGTTAAGATAATTAGTAAGGAATATTTTCTATTCATATAATGTAACTTTTCATTTAGATTCTGCTAAAATTGAAGACTAAGCATTAATACAGATACATTGTATTTGCAAAGTTAATTAATCATTTTACTTTCTCTACTTAAAGCTTGGAATACTTTAATATATTTTCTACAGTAAGTAGCTTACTGGACCGCACTGTAGGAATGTGTAAAATAATGTTTTCCCAGTTCCATTTTATTTATTTATTTGTATTTGGTATGATTTATTGAACCACTGGTGTTTTCTCTCACCATTCGCTTCATATTTCAATGTGCATAACCAGAAAGTAGGTCAGAATAATTAGAATCCATTCCTGTGCTATAGAAACATAAAGATGGGATCTTTCAAACAAGATGCATACAGAATCCATAAAGATTCCATACACATATCATAAACAATAATGATTATTTCTAACTGCTATTGCCCTCGCCAAATTTCTTTAATATATTGCAAACAATTTGTATTCTTGTGTTTTGAATTTTATCAGTAGATGTCTCTACTTTATAGTGGTATGACTGCACTGTAGTATAATGACTGCACTTCTAAGAAACTAAAGGGAAAAAAGAAATTTAAAAGAAATTATGGTGGTGAAGAAATTTTTACCATATTCTGTAAGATAAGGGAAGCAAGTAATTTAGACATCTTGCCATTCTCTTGTGACTACTACCTCTTATAGCTGATTATAGGCTGGTATTAATCACCTAGCTTTTTCCGTCTCTCCCATGCTAACTAGATTCTCAAAATGATTACTTGCACATACTGTTTCTTTTCTTTTTTACATATGTTTATGCATTTTAGAGCCTTATTCCATCATGGTCATCATTGTAATGTGTGCAGCCCTCATTAAAAACATGATTTAAATAACATTACAAATGAAGCAATCTATAGCAGAATTAGCAATTGAATCACAGTCTCCCGAAGACTCACTGAGAAATATATGCAACTACAAAACCATCTTTCCCTTAAAATATTCCTATAAATGATTTTAGCAATATTGATGGATCAATCCAAAATAGAATAGGATAGACCTTTCAGAAGATTTTGCTTTGCTACAACCTAACAAAGTGAAGTGTTCTGAACTTTAGATTATACCATTTTTAGCAGATCATATTTGTTATCTGCCAGGTTGTCCACATAAAAATTGATGACAACATATTGCCTAGTGTATTTGTATATGACAATATGTTTATTCCATATAGACCTGTCATTCTATACCAAAGGAAAAAAAATAAGAGAATGTAAATCTTTTAAGAGAAATGGAATTATGGGAACCTAGAAATTAAATGTATAGGAAGAATACAGAGAAGATATGGAAAAATAGACAAGATATGGAAAAGATAGTGACTTCTGTTAAATTATAACTCTCCCAATTAAATTTAGTAGAATAAGAAGAGCCAAAAGTAAAATTACTTAAAATGTCTGATGTTTGAAGTGAAGACACTATCTCAAATCTACTTAACACAAAGAAGAGAAAAGCTTGTTGTTAGAACTGGTTAGAAATGGAAAACTGTATAGAAAAAAAAAGAGAGAGAAATAAAAAGAATTACCTTAGAATTAGAAACTTCAGACTCTCTAAAAAAGTAAATGTATTTTCTAATATAGTAATGCATTTCTATAGGATGACATTTATTGCCTTATGTAACACCATATGTTATATGTAAAGTGAGTTGCTTTCCATCGTCTCTCACGCTGCAGTGAAGAGAAGCTCTGTCGAATCAACAGATCACAGTGTTGTGACAAACCTCCCCATCTATGTGGGAATGTGTTGCTTGCCCAGCTGAATAACTTGAGCTGAATAACTTACCAAAAGCTTTTGATAAAGTTTTAAAATAATAAACTTAGAAGAATACGAGTGGAGAGGAGACGATCCTTTTCCAAGCATGCATGTAGTTGACATCTTTGTTCAGAAGATGTGTTATTCATCCATCACTGAGTACTGTCACACAGATGATACATTAGTGTAATACATTATCAGAATAACATCACTTCTATGATGTATTGCCAGCTAGTATAGAGCTAGCGGATGAGAGTTAGTGACGAAGACTCAGCAGTTTTTAATGTGTTAAAACATATATATTTTTTCTTTTTAGAAACTGTACATTGGAGTGAGTCTTTGGTAAGTGATATTTTAATTTTTTAAAGTATTAATGCACTTCTTGAATTTTAGAAGTATGAATTCTAATAGTAAACACAAATAAATATCTTTGCGCTACAGAAGAACTTCCTTCCTGAAAATCCCTCTTTGTGCTATACTAGTGGCAATGCCTCATCATTTGTACAACTAAAACTTATGTTTTAGAAACCTAGAGCATATGCCACTGAAGTGAGTAGCTGATTATATGGTAAAATTCTCTCTGTAAATAAAGTTTATTCCTTGTAGTTTCTATTGGATAGCTCCTTCTCAATCAGGAGAAATATAATTCCAAATTTCATTCATTTGGGAATATGGCATTTGTCAAAGTCCCCTTCTAGCATTCCCTAAACCGCTCTGCCACAAATTTTGCACACTTTTTAAACATATTCCTTTTGTTATCAAATTTCTTTCTGAAGTATATAAAAAAAGGGTTTGAATAGATAATCCTCTCCAACAAGGCCTGTAAGCTATATGTTCTTATTCTCCATCATTTTGCTGTTCCTAGAAAATTTGTTATCCAGTAAGCTTGAGAAGAAAAATGTACTATACCAGTATAAGTATTAGTTCTTTCACAAAAAACAATTTATATTTCTGCTATCTCATAATTCTAAGTTCTCTCCATACTTGTAGTATCTATAAAGTATATCCTAAAACTGTAGAATTTATACCCATAAGATCTGTTAGGATCCCTGTGTAGCATAACTTTATCGTTTCCCCAAAAGATTCTTTGATCTAGCCCTTAATTTCTGATACCTGATTTTTGTTTATCTTTCTGATTTCATTTTGGTGACATGGTTTGCTGCATGGTGTTTGTCTCTGTAGTGCTTATGAATTCCCTGATGCTTGAAGGAACTCTTGCAACATAAAATACTACAGTAATATTAGTCTTGGTCAGATGAAAAAGTCTTAGTCTTAAATTGTCACTTTATAATCATCTTGAGGGAAGGGATCAAACAAAAGGGTTAAAATGCAAGGAATAGAGATGTACAGAGCGTAGCTTTCACTAGGTGTATGCACTCTATAGAAAAACATATATTGTTTTTGGGAACAAACTTCAACACAGATGCATTTTGCAATGTATGCAAAACTGCTAAATCTATGCAAATATATGCAGCTGAATGGATAGTGCATTTTGGAGCTGGCACTACACTCTTCGTCAATGTCAGTTTTGCAACAATCGTTGATAGTGCATAGGGATTTCTTTGCAACTTAGAGGTCAAGATAAACTGCTTCTTTCTTTCAGAAAGTAGCTTCTGATTGATTGCACTTCAGTGAAAACTGAGCAGCAAAAAGGTTGCATCTCAAATATCATTCCTTAGAGGGCCAGAGGATCCCTAGGAATTTGATAAACTCAACAGCATTAAAGTTAACCTAGATATTCTTGAGAAAATGAGACAAATTCTGATATCTCAGTACATGTCTTAATTTTACATTGGCTTGCTAAAAACCTTGTTAGTCATTTGTTGGATGAAAATTATGAAATTTATAATATATTCATGACAAGAACTATTGATACAAGAATATTTATTCTTATTTTATTGCATTCTCTATGAACAATCTTGAGAGGAAAAAGAAAGTGAATATAAAACCAATAAAAACTACTTTTGCTATACAAGGAGATTGCACATTACTCTAACAGTGGCACGTCTGTAGTTTCATTAATAACTTCTTGACATTTGTCCCCAAATAAATATGCAAAACATTACATTTACTGAAGTTAGGTAGAGACTGAAAGGTGTAGGTGAACATTTTTTCTTTTACCAAAAGTCACTGATAAGAGGCCTAAAATTATGCCCGAATGATATCATTCAGCAGAGTTAGACCAAATACAAACTTGACACAGTGTGATGTTACAGTGCATTTCAGTGTGTTTCAAGACATAAAAAATGCCCAAGTGTTGACGTCTTTCACAAGAAAATTGTGGAGCATGGTAAATGTGAAAGAACAGATGTTTGTCAAGCTAAGTGGGAACTCAAGCCATAAGAACTATTTCCAACTTTAAATTATAAGCTCCCAGTATGGTTTAATGTGATATGCAGGAATGTAGGTAATTGACCACTTGATTACTTACATTCATGATTCTTTCATGAAGCATTACCTTATTTCTATCCACAATTCTTCTGAAACAATAGAATTTAGAAACCTGAGGTTATTCATTTATTTTTGGCCACTTGCATAAAAAATGTCAAGATTAATGCTGCCTGGTGAAAGAAGACATGCTGCCTATGGGAAATTACAAGCCTTTAAGAGTTCAGCTGGCTGCTGAATAGGGGTTGAGTCTTCAGAACCTCAGTATTAATTCTTGGAGAGTAATAGAATATTATGCTTAGTAAAATTATCTACAAGTAATGGATGTTTTGTACCCTAAGGCACATCTTCATAAATCTTTAAGGACTGAAATGTTGGAATTATTTTGATTACGCAGTCTGTCACTAAATATAAACTATTTTACAGCATCAGGTACAGAACAGAAGCATTGGAGCATCTGGGAGAATCTGTTTTGGACTATAGAGAATACAGAACTGAGATAAGTTAAACAGGAAAGCAAAGAAGCCTATTTTTTTTTCCCTATAGCCTCACCTGTAATTTGAGTTTTACTTAAAGGAAGGACTTTATTTTATCTCTCTCTGCTATAGATATTTTAGGCAGCACACCACTACAGGAGTTTGGGAAATTTTCCTTTATTTCCTTCCTTGCACTCCTATCATGAATCTATGTCATATGGTCATATGGTGTGACTTTCATGTTTCATTCTATAGAGAATCCCGCCCATAAAAATACAGGTCTTTCATAAAAGTCATAAAACTTTTTCAAAAGCTTAGTGGGGAGTTGTTCATTTTGTAATTCTCTCATATTTTGCACTTTTTTCAGCATAGTGCATTCAAAGAAAAGCAAGACTGTTTTATTTATTTATTTATTTACCTGTTGAGAAATGAAGTTGAGGATAATTTTACTGCAAGAGGAATAGCACTATTACTTCAAAACAAGACACACACAGACTTCCAGGCAGATCTCTTTGAAGTCCATGTGCCTTTTACCTATTGGCTGCTGCAAGACCAGGATAAATCAGTAGTTCTGCTCTAAAGAGCTGTAGAGAGCTGTTGCTGTAGACTCTTCTCAGAAGAAGAGGATTTATGCCATAATTCTCTGCTCTTTGAGATGAAAATTTAGCCCATAATTTGGCTGTAACTCTCGCTAGCAAGACATTCAAGTTACATAAGATTAACTTTTTATAACTTTGACATAAAAAGAGTATTAGTTCTTTAATATTCTTTGCTTGCACAGACTTTGCTAGGTTTCCAGTGTATTTTATTTAAGAAGTATATTTTTGATTTGTATATGTTAAACCAGGAAATTTCAGTGGGGAGTTTCACATTATTGAAGAAATAGTTCTTGTTGGTATTTTTTATTGTCATTATCATAACTTTCAATTTCATAACAGAATATTCAGCTACTTCCAAATGGAGAAAACAGTGAGCAGTGATAGTGCAAGATGAGAGTAAAAGAAAACGAAATGGCAATTGAGCTCCCTAATATAATACTTCAGAGAAGATTCCTTTGGAAAGGGACATCTAGGGAAAATTACTTCAGTAACAGAAAGTGTAAGTGACAGAAGGCAGAGATTGCCATGTGGGAAATAAAGATGTTTACATCGCTCACAATGCTCATCTGCATAAGTGCAAAAGTGAACAAACTTGTCTTTTAAATAACAATTTTTGCACTTAAAAGCACACATACACACACTCACACAAAACTACATTTGTTTTAATCAAGAGAAAAGTCAAAAAAGTCAGTCTCCTTTTTATATTCTTCTGTTTTGTTTGGAGCTTCAGTTTGCATGCAAAATATTCCACACCCTTCTATTCTTTCTCAGGTCTGAGCAGAAGAGGTAGCGCTTCATCACAAGTCAATTGGTATGATGGGAATCTCTATGAGCAGTATGAAATCATGCATTTTTGATAATGCATCTTCTGTAATTGGATCAATTTGCAATCAGCTATTTCCTATTTAGCATACTCTGAACATCGTTATTTGTTAATCTGAGTCTAAACTTACTCTCCAAGCTTTACAAGTGCACAAATATGCTGCTGAAGATAGTCAGTGAGAATTGTAGCACATAGATACATCAGTGCATATACTCCCAGAAAATCTGAACAGACCAAAAATCACATCTGTCCTCAAGAGTGATGGAGCTGCCCATATCTATTATCATCAGTGACAGTTCTGCCAAGCTCAGCATTAACCTCCCTTTATACTTCATTACTGATTATCACTCTAGGGAAGTTCTAATTGGACAGCTGTGTGAAACATGGCCAACTTCCATTCTGCCAATATGGGAACAAATTTAGCTAAAACCTATGAAATGCTGTTTTGGACTTTGCTTCTTTATTGGGATAAGCATCTCCTAATGCTTTTTTTATTTTTGTGTAATTGTGATTGTGAATTGACAGTAGTTTAATGATGCAGTGATTTAGATGCATAAAAGGGACAACAAATACAAGACTATGTATTTGTAATGGTTTTCCAGTTCTTCATCGCAGAAGTGACTGAAATGAGTTCATCACTCATTCATTGAAATCACTGGTATCACAGATGGAAAAAGTTTGTCCCATGCATTTAAGAGATATGGAGGCAATGACTCTAGACAGGAACTGGAAATAAAAACTATTATGTATTATTCACTGAATAAATATTCAGTAGTAATTTTAAACAATGTGGGTTAGACTGTGTTCATGTATGGGTTCATTTTCCATGTGGTTTTGTAAGTGAAATTCTTCTCCATAGGGAAGCCCAGAATAAGTTTTATATTTTAGCTGTAAGCTCTTCTTAAGTCCATACTGAAACCTCAATGAGATCCTATGTTCACGTTCTACATGGAGACAGAGTTTATCTTTAATGGACAATATTAATGCCATGAAAACTAATGAAAGCTGATTTAAAGACTGTGTTGCTGGTATGTCAGCTAAAAATCTAGTGCTATGTTGTTTATCTGGCTTACAATAACAATTCTCCTTTAATTTTATGCATCAGTTGAATTTAAATTAAGATTCTTCAGGTTAGGAAAGTTATTCAGTCCAAAAAACCCACATGACACTTGTCACTAACATACAACATCTTACATCTTGAATTTTCTTACTGAACTGTTTGCAAATGCTTTGAGGGAGAATGTGATAATTTTAACAGTCGCTTTTGCGATTTTTCTAATCTGTGAACAGAATTTAATGATAAATATGTAAATTTATCCTATATGCAAATAAGCCAAATAGTTTAACAATGTTTCAGAAAATATGGCAAATAGCATTAACATGTTTGTCTTATGATCAAAACACAGAAAGAAGGTGGCGTGTCAGAGTTGCCATGGTAGTTGAAATACAGCAATAAGTAAGTAGTATATGAAGAAATGTTGAAATTTCCCATGTTATTTATCTTGATTTCTTCTTGAGCAAGGGCAAAACAGACTAGGACGTGGATTCTCCTTACTGTCTGCTCTAAGGGCAGGATTAATATCATACAACTTTGGCCAGCTCAAAAGTAGATCTCTGCCCTGAGCTACCATTTGGTCTCCTTATGTGAGATATCTCACGTAATAACTTGTATAAATCCTCATGAAACCTAATTTTCAGGAAGGCAGAGCTCAAGTGAGATCTGTTCAGGCTAAATGTTCTACATTCATGGAACTATTTTAAAGAGTTCTTTCAATCGACCATTTGTTGCTGAAGCTGAAGAGTTATGAAACTAATGTTGAAAATAGGCCTTCCGGTCAAAAGGGATTCCTTAAAGCATTGATCAGGCCTGTAACACAACAAGCCTTTTTTTTTCCTCATCCAATAAAACACAGAGAATGAGATTTAATAGCATGCAACACTAGCTATGAGAACATGGCAAAAGAGGAACTTGAAAATCACATGTATTTATGAAGAGCTTGAAAGACATATCTCTACTGAGTTTGATCTTTCAACATTTTACCTCTTTTCGATTTTAAGCAACACAAAAATAGATCATAATAGTTCTAAAGGAGTAATTACAGCCTGTTGTGTACATACTCAATTACAGATTTTTTAAAACACAAATTATGTAAATACCTATTTTGGGAGTATTTACAAAATACATTATTGACCCAGTAAGCCATAACAGCTTCAATCTGTCAGAGAAATACATACTTAGGCCCTACTAAAAATGCAAATTATTGGCCCAGTAGACCATTATAGCTTCGTCAGAACTGTTAGATTCTATCATGGAAATCCATGGCTGGAGACTTCCTGCCTAATGACTTTTGTGTGAAAGCTGCTTTGGAAACTGTTCTTAAGTACACAGATTTCTCACATGATAGAACATAATACATCTTTTTCAACAGTTACTGACTATAGAATAGTATTGGGCTCTATTGGCTAATCAGTTGTCAGATCTCAAACAAAAGTGCACAAATGCTCTATGAAGATATGCATTGACTTCAGCTTGCCTTCAAATTTTGTTTGAAACAATAGATGCTAATGTATTAGCTATTTTAAAAAAGCAACTATTTATTCCTCATTTGGATTTGCCACACCACTTCTACAACAAAGTAGTTTACTGTGATACTGAGTGTATCGTAGGGTGGATTGATAATCTAAAAGGCATATTACAAGTCTTCATTCAGTAATGTTCTCTGTATGTTCTTCAGGTGAAAATAAGCTCTGCTGAAAGAACTGGAATTGCATACATTTAGATGTTGTACATTAAATGTTAGTGAAACAGGGCTAGACAAGAAAGGGAAATAGCTGTTGTGCAATAGCTGACTTGCCAAGGAGTCTTGCTGAGGTCAGCAATTTGTAGAGTTTCAGTCTTTCTGGAGAAAAGTCTCGGAATCTGAGAAGGATATCAGGAATATTTTTTTTTTCCTATAAAGACACAATAGTAATACAGCCTGGCTCAGTTTGGAGAGCATGCATTTTAGAAAAATATCCTAAACCTGAGCAGGGATTGGATTCTAGATGACCATTCCAAAGTACTAAAGGAGTTGACCTACTTAATAACTCTTATCTTATGGACTTGGAAATTCTCATTAAGGGATGCTGATTAGAGATTTATACTTATAAAGGCTGCTTTTTTATATTTCTTTCTAGGAAAAAGTATAGTCTTTCAAAAAAACAGAAATGATTCTTCTGAGAGTGCATCCATTAGTGATTCTTTTATATTATTAGACTTTGTTCCTTGGATTTTAACCTAGTAGCAGACATGTGTCAATGTGGTTGTAGAAAAAAAGGGTCAGAAAAACTTTTTGGCATTAGTTCTTAAAATTTTAATTCTAAGATTATTTTGGTGTAATTCAAAGACCTCTTAAATTTGAGAGAATCAAAAGCTTGTCAGTTTTTTGATATATACTTTGTGTTATACTCTGTTTTGGCATCTTTTTTTTCATTTTTTTCTTATGTTGATTCTAGTATCTCCACTCTGAAAGAAGGACAGTCATCATTATTTAGTATGTTAGTACATAGTGATTAGATAATATTACTGATATTCTACTATTTATAATAAACAGTAAAACTATTTATACACTATTTATAGTGTATGTCATTGCATATGATGAGGTTATAAAGAAACAATAACAACTTACACTTTGCCTTCTGAAAACATGTGGTTAAAGTTGATTGATTTTCGTTTATTATAGATTTTGCTCACAAATTAATCAAAGAACAGTATAGCTGATCAGGGGTTGGAGGGAAACAACTAATAGCTGTGTGTTATTGTTTGATAAAAGAGAAGGTATTTTTGGATTCTCCTTATTTTGAACTGTGAGACTAAAACCTAAATAATTCAAAAGCAATCTTTGTGTTTGAACATCCAAAGGAAAAAATGGGTTTTTCTTTATATTAAGATGTTTTTACACAGGTTTATTGGAGCTAGAACATAAACTGAATATAGGTGTAACAAGTATGTACTTTTTTTTTTATATTCAGTCTGAGCACCCCAGGAGACATTATTATAATCAGAAAGTTTTATGCTAAGAATTGGACTGATTTTAAAAATGTGTTTTAGGTTTGGTCAGTGAAATGAGGTGAAGTCACTGACTGCTTCTAAAAGGGTGTATCTAGGCTGGTGCCTTCACTTATTCCTGTAACATCTTCCCCATCCTGCTTGTTGTTTGTTTATTTGTTTTTCAGAGTGCTGGGCAGGTAGGATGCAATTTATTCCATATGTACAGTCAGAATTACAACTGATTAAGTACTCCAAAGGCCAGTTAGTCAAATTACCTTCAAGTGTGTCAAACAGATCAACAAAGCTGGATACAACAAAAATATGGCTTCATAGATGAGATTAAAATGCCACAGTGATAAAGCTCTGTGCTGGGGAGCAAAGTATTCCCAGGAACTTTTCACTTGCCATGTGAAAAGATACAGGCTACAAAACACTGCAGCCTTTAGTGCCCTATATGGCCCCAGTGGCAAGCCAAAGCTATGATCCTGAGCGTGCTCTCTCCTTGGCAAAAAGTGGCAAAAGCAAGTCTCCAAGGCAGAGAACCAATAGAGGTGTCACTGTGCTTTGCCATCTTATAGGCTGCTTCACGTAGCACAGAGAAGAGCACACACTCAGGTAGATGCACGAAATAAAAGAAGTATTATTACTGCCCTGTAGAACGTAAACTTGTTCGAAACACTCTTTTTTAAAAAATCTTTGATTGGCACTCTTATCACTTAAAATTAAAATGAACAAATATGAGAAATATCCAAGTGGCATTTTGCTCTCTTGAATCCTTCAGTATGTTTATCTGTGTCTCATGGTCTGAATATAATGTATCTCTGAATCTAAGAGTGAATGCAGAGAGGCACTGGAGATGCAGTTGTCTTCTCAGAGTATCAGAGGTCTGTTCTGCATGCATAGAAAATAATAATTCTGGGGACAACTGAGTCTTCAGAATCATAACTCTAATTTTTGTTTGTTTGTTTGTTGTTTTTTTCTGTGGTTTAGTGTTGTTAGAGGGTTTAAAAGCATGTCATCAGAACCCTAAGTCCTAAACTTCAGAACTGCAAAACAATTTATTCGGAAAGTACATGTTAGTATGCAGGTGCAATAGCTAGATAGGAATGTGAGAAGGATTTTTCATTGTAATGGGAGAAGAATATTGTACTGATGTCTGAGTTTTCTTGGAAAGAGATAGAAGCATCTCTGTCAATAGGACTACTCATGTTCCCAGTCCGGGCTCTGGCCCTGTCTCCTGCTGCTCCCTGCAGTGTCCCCTGATGGATCCTGATCCTGTTCATCACTTGCTGGTTCTGGGCCCATTGAGGGTCTCCATTACCTCCTCCAGCAGAGGCCCCCCTGTGGGACAGTGTTCATCAGTCACTGGCACTACCCTCATTGTGAGACACCCTTGGCCCCTGGCTCCCCTTCCCTCAGGACCTGCCACCCTTTGCAGTACCTTGACATGCAACTGCAAAGGGGTGTCTACATTTACTATATTATTGGATTATGATATTATCAGTAAAATATAACACTATGTCAGTTGGAGAAGATTTCTCAATTTCATTTATAGATGGTTAGGCCACTCTCTCCACTGGTGCTGCAGAGATGATGTAAGCCTTGGCAGAGGCTAGAGCACTTCAGTTGCCCATGACCTTCTAATGAGCTTCTTAAAAAGCTGTGGATAGGATTTCAGTGTGACTCAGTCTGGGTTAAGACATGCACGCTGGCAGTGCTTCCTCTATTGACTCATACAAGCTCTCTCATCTCTCTTTTGCACATGCAAATTATTTTTCACATTCCAGCAACTAGTATTTCAGGCTTGTAGATAGGATAGTTCAATTTCCTAATGAGGGCAAATGCATTTTTAGCGGCTTGATAATCATCACTGTGTCTGAAAAGGATTGTGGGAATTTGTTTCATTGAAAACATGATCCTGAAGAAATGAGTAGTGTTTAACTCCTGGGCTGCTGATATACAGTGGGATTGGGGAAATATATTCCAGTCTATTTCTTCTTACACTCCAATAGTCCTTCAAGCTGCACCTCCGGAAAATGCATATTTTGTCCTTTTTCTTATGGATTTCTGTTGCATAGATCAGTCTTTGCTTTGAGGTAATGTAGTTCTTCATATTTATTGTGCAAGCGTACTATCAAGAAATAATTTACTATACAAGAGATCAAAATCTTGATGGAAGTCAAATTGTGCTCCTGCTTGCTTAAGTCACATCCCAAAATGAAAAAGAACACAGAGAAGTTTAACTGGAGTAAATTATGAATTTATGATTGGCAAGACCTTATAGTGAGAAATTAAACTTCAACAAATGTCATTCAAAGTACTTATCTGCTAATAATATCAACTTTTGATTTCCACATTAGTCTGGGTAGTTTACTGATAGACAACAGTTGCCAAAACTACTGGGCAATGTTGGCTTTCAAGCATTATGACTTGACCTCTTATGATTTTCTAGAGATCCCTGTGTGACAGACAGACTTGGCATAGTCCAAAATTGTTCCGCGGTCAAGCTTGAAACTATGCCAACTGAAATAGAGGCTTTTGTGATACAGAGTGGAATTCTGTTTCTTCTTTTGAACCAGAAGTTGCACTTTACTTCTTCATACTTTCTGTGTTTTAAATAAAATCAACTACGAGACTGGAATATCTGATTGTAGTGAAAAATATCCTATAAAATCAAAACTGTTCTAGCCCCTCCTTTTGCTGTGACCAGTTAAACAGCACAAATATTTGTTATTACTACTAATATTATATTATAATGCCATCCAAGGACCATATTAATCGCCAGTGATAACTCTGCTAAGCATTGTACAGACAGACTGATAATGTCAAATAATTCACAATCTGAAAACCATAAGGCTGTCTTTATACTCTCACATTAAAGCTGAGCACTCGAGAGCTCTATTCTACTAGGGATAACTTTTGAAATGTTGTGTACTGGAAAACCACAAGCTGCTGCTTTTCTTTGACGGAATCAGCTCATCGGAGCTCTCAGTTTAGCTCAGTCTGAGCATGGATCAGCAGGACCTAACAACAGTACCCCAGCACAAGGGGGTTAATAAGAACACAGAGCTGCACACTTTATTTAAGTTCATGGTAGGAAAGCAAGAAACAGTTGCCACAACCTGAAAGAGATGAGGTTCTGACTTGTTATAAGGAAAAGCTTTCTTACCCTGTGGATAGCCATGTGCTATAGCAGGTTGAACAAAGAGGCTGTGCAATCCCCATCCATGAAAGTTCTCAAGAACCAACTAAATAAAGCCTTAAGCAACCTGAGCTGACCTCAGAGTTGACCCTGCTGGAGCAAGTGGTTGGACTAGAGTCCTCAGCAGTCCCTTCCAACATGAATTATTCAGTGAATCTTCATGCATATGATTTAAGAAACCATCCATCTCACTCGAGTCAAATTTGGGTATGCAAAACACCTAAATGCACATCTTTAGTAATATTTTAGTTCTGCATCTGCGTATGTTGAAAATGGAAGCACAGGGTTTTCATGAAGAGTAAAAACTTATTACTGGAGAAACAAGCAGTATTTCAGTCTCCACTGAAATTAAGAACTGGATATACATACTAAAATGATTGATTAGAGAGAGGCCGTATATGTGCACAATCTGGGTTAAACCAGATCACGTTTTAGAATATGATTATTAGACTCCATTGGCTGCAGTATCCTATGATAG
>JAUBNY010000305.1:166335-185107 GCA_032275445.1 Crypturellus soui | reverse complement strand
CTTTCCTTTCCTTTCCTTTCCTTTCCTTTCCTTTCCTTTCCTTTCCTTTCCTTTCCTTTCCTTTCCTTTCCTTCTTTTCTCACATCTGGTTTTCTATTGTCCATTTGTGTAGTAAAATTTAAAAAAGCCCTTTGACAGAAGAAAGGTGGGGGCTTTGTATCTGTTCCATGTTTTAGAAATGTGGGTGTAGAATCATCTTTACAAAGATTCCATTTACATTTATGTACTTTTAGAAGGTCATCATTGCTCTGGCAAGGTTACTGTAAATAGACAAATAAGCATGGGTCAGCATAGAAAGACTGGAAAATACCTGGAAATGGTTGTTATCTATTTTTATTATTAATGAACTTCACCTGAAAATATAGCCCTGAAAAAGTAGTTGGTAGGACACTACAATAAGACTGCAGCCGTTCTAAAATGTGTTTTTCTATACATTTTTTTACCTGCTATAAAAATAGTACTAACCAGTACTAAATATTCAAAACATCTTTCTGCAGATACACTTATTTATTGCGTAAATAAGCTCAGTTCCCCTCACCCAGCTCCTAGCTTAGTTGCCAGTCTGTTTGCTCTATCTCTTGCAATACCTGAGGGAAGGGAAAAGAGTTCCTGCCACCCAGGTTTCATAATATCTGTGAAGTATGTGCTTAGCAAGGTCACCAGGAAGGACTTCATAACTTTCAGGGGACAGAGAGATCTCAGAGGAAAGGTTAGGAACTGGGCTAAAAAACCTGTCTGCTAAAATGATGTGATGCACTTCACCACATTGGTTTAAGAACAAGAAACACAGATTGATACCTCGGGGACAAAAAGAAGCAACTTTCAAATGAAGCTTGGCAGACCTCAGAAAGTTTTTCCATAAAACTTGATCCAGTTTATTTGTGTTGTGAAAATAATTGAGGTGAATGCAGCATCAGGCTTCATTAAGTTCATGCAGATGGAGGGCCCACTCAGCGCTGCTATTTACGTAACAGCCCCAACCGTCTGCGATGTTACTCTAAGTCACTTCTGTAAAGCCATAGTTTCTGCAGCCTGCAGAAAACGCAGAGAGGAGAAAAAACTGTGATCTTGTGATCTGGTGCGCGTGTAGTGGGGAAGGAGGGGGCTCTAAAACGCTGACACTTTGGAGAGGAATCAGTCCTTCCCGCGCCCCATCAATGTCAGGCTGCCTCTGCCACAGAGCCAGAGTGGCTCCCTGCTGCAGAGCATCCTAGAGGTATAGCTTCTCTTTCTGTACATGCATGTTAAGCAAGTGGAATCAAATAGCTGGCAAAGCCTGAGATACCTTTTAGGTAAACATTTCACACTTAAGAAGGAGATGCTTGTTTTCTTAAAAATTAATGGTCTGTAAACACCTTGAGCTCCATTCTGATTTTGCAGCAATTTTATGCTGAAGTAACCCTGTTGATTACTGCTGATTTACACTATTACCCTACAAAGTCCTCTAAAGTTTAGCTCAAACTAAAAATAAAAAGAAAAGGCTCAGTTTTATAAATGTTTGCTTGCAATTTCACTCTATTACCACATGCATAGTGATATATATATACACACATATATATAGTATATGTGTGTGTGTTTATATATCAAGATTCATATATAGCACAGAGTATGTAGTTTTATGTAATGGCACATATGGCTGCAATTGGTACAATTTTAGTGGCTATTGAAATTTTATGTCAGCTCTCTTGGGTTTTGTGACACAATGTGCTTTGTGCAAATCTTGTACATCTAAGGTGCCTTTCTGCCACTTAGGTTTTGTTTTTTGCTTTATAGCTATCTAGTGACACTTTGTAATTCCATGTTTTTCTCTAAAATAAACTCAATAATTATTTCAGTTATCTGACAATCATCCTGCAGCCTAGATGTCATTCTGGAAAGTATGTGAGCATACATTCATTTTCTAGTAGTGTGTATAGCAGCATGAAAAAATACCCCTTTAAAATGCAGCATGGGAGGCATTTCTGTGCAAGGGTTCCTAAAACATTCATGTGGCTTTCTGACTCTTCCTGGACCCTTTGGCTCCCTGCTATTTCTTGCAACAAATAGCAAAGTAGCAAAAATACTTACACATCTCAGTGTGTGTGTCACATGGACTTATGTTCATTTTGCCTATATTCTGAGCTGAACAAAAAGCTGAGAACAACGTTGTTCTGTGCTAATATATCAGTTTCTCAGCTAGAGTTACAAGAATGTCTCAGTGCTTTGCTGGCTGCTGTACCACGTTGCCTGGTTGGCTTCGCAAAACACATTCAGGTCAACACAAAGAAGATGTCTGTGCAACAAGTGCATTTAAACCACCATATCATTACACTTTTATTTCTGCTATGTTTTGGTCTTTCACTTTTGTTCTGCTTATTTTATTTCCAGATATGAGGGCTTTGCTACCAGAGCTTATTCACTAATGTAGTTACTCAAGCTACAGCCTAAGTAATGACATCAACAAGATCCAATCTATGCTATTAGCTTTGGAAAAAAAATTCCCAATGTGAACGGCATTCTCAAGGACAAGCATCTTTATTTACAGTGTAGCTTAATCTGCTTCTACATCAGATTATACACAGTGTAAATAATACTCCCATGTCAATACATTTCCTTGTGTAGATAAGACTATTGTATTCTCTTTAGAAAACAAAAAAAGGTTTAAATTCATTAAACTGAAGTACATTGCATGATTCCCTATGGTTCTGAAGCAATTTCTGTTGTTGCTCATGCTTCATCTCTCATTTATTTTACATACTTACAGATACTCTGCCAACTGGCTCTGATTGTGATGTTGCCACTTGCCATGGAAAGCTGAAAATAATCTCTTTGCATCTACCTGATCAGCTCACACTTGAAAAAGGTGTGGAGTTAAAAACAGAGGAAAAGCAAACAATAAAGTAACATAATCACTGCTCCACTCAACTCTATAGCATTCTTACCAAAATCCTGTAGTTGACCAATTTGTATGCCCTCTTCTTAATGAGTGCTGCTTAATTTGGGGATGGGAATGAAGCAGCATCAGCAACAGCAGCAGCAGAGGTGAACTCATTACTTTGAACAAGACAGTGGGGTCTCTGGAGGACCCAGCAATGCCAGTCCCTGCCCTTCCTGTAGAGAGGAACCTATGCATGCAGCTCCCTGACAAGGTGTCTTTAAGGCACCCAGTGATTGTAACACTCACCATGCCAAATTAAAGGCAAAATTTGAAAAATACTATGTAAAATAAGAGCAAGCAATTCTATGCTATAAGCTTGTGGCAGCAAGAAGAGAGTTTTCTTGCTCAAGGTTAATGTATTCGGTTGTATGTAAGTCCTCTTTCCACTCTACTCAAATACCACCAATGATCTTAGAGAATAATTGCGTGTGCAGCTCCGAAGCACAGATACCATTGCTGTCTTGGTACACGGATGCATCAGACCTACTAATGTTTTGCCACAAATCCTGTCTTTCCACATTTAAAAATCAAAGAGAAAACACAGGGGATTGAATGGTCTTCCTAGCAATCACACCGTGGCAATAACACTGGTGAGACATTGCAGACAATGGCAAGTCGGTTGCCCCATTGAACTCTCATCAATATCAGCATATAGATTTCTACCAAGGGTGCTTGGTGCAGATGCCAGTTTGTTAAACCTGTATTTACTTCTCAGGAAATGAAACAGAATTCCTCTTGCTTAAAGTGCTTTACAGCTACTACACACTGACTCCTCCAAAAGCAGAATTTTCCTGTGTTTTCAGTATACAGCTAATTTGGTGACAGCTGCAAGTACTACCTAATTTGCATGCACAAACTGATACTTGAGTCTGTAGAGTTTAGCCAACTCAAAACATGTTTTCATCTGAATGTCTGAAGAACAACTCTGCCTAAAGGCCTATCATTTCTCTAGAATTCAGTTTTCTATATACACTCACTTTTGAACATTTAAAGATGTTACAAGTTTCTGAATTAATAATATACATTTAATATTTGCCGCTACTTTTCCTTTCTGTCAGTAATGGCTATTTTCATTTTTAACTCGGAAAATAAAAACACATTAGTCTATAAAATGTTAGTTGGAGAACAAAATATGACACTTTAAAAAGATATTTATACTTTTCTACAGGCTTCCAAGGGGCATCAGTGGCAAAAAAAAGAACTTGGAGTCTTCCTCCCCAAAACAGTTTGTATTACTACTCCAGGAAGCTACTCCAGGATCCAGGATGCTGGTTGCTACTGCTACCATCTTTTTTTTTTTTTTTTAATCTTATTCAGATAGAAACCGTTAGAATGAAAGACATAAATAAGATATGCAACCTTATTTATGTTAAGAATGAACAATCAGATGGTCTAAATCTAAATCTAGTTAAGGTGGATAGGAAAAAAAAGAAGAAACTATTACAGTAAATATAAATATCTAACAATCAAATTGTATAGTTATATGCATGAAACTTATATGCATGAAACTTTCTTAAATGAGTGATATATTTTATACTATATATACTATATACTATAATAATACTATATATATATACTATAATAATACTATATATATAGTATTATTACTGTTAGCATTAACATAATCTTCCATGTGCTAAGTGCTATGCTTTTTAGGGCATTCAAGCAATTGAAGGACCCCTGTGTTGTTCCTTCACTCTTCCTAGTTTGCATCTCCTTAGTACTTCAAAAATCTCACCGTCATAGGTTCCTGCTGTACTGCAGCCTGCATCTTTCTTCCTTATCTTGCAGAGCTTTGATATTCCAGAGATTCAACAGGTTTTCTGCTCTCTCTTTTTTTCCAGCCATAGCCTGACTTTTCTCCTCTGTCAGAAAATGCACTTTTGACTTGCTACATTTTTGCTTAACTAATGCTAACTGATGCAACTAATGCCCTGTATACAAGACATGAATGGGATGAACACACATGGGGAAACAAAATTGGCTTGTAGAGATGGCAGCACACCTGTCACTACCAGAGCTATATTTTGAGCTATAGATAAATATATGTAATGAGAAAAAGAAACATTTTCTTATTTGAAATGAAATGCACATTATCCAAATTATGTATTTTGTCCCACAAAATTACGTATTATGTACCAACATGAATGCATTTTCAGATCTCAATTATATGAAGACAGTATCATTCATTGCCCTAGATCAGTCCCATCTTTCAAGAAAGACAGAGATTTTGTTTGTTTGTTTGTTTTTACAATGATGCATACCAGGTGAGAGAACATCTGTTTACCCTCCCCTAGACGCCACCTTTGGTTTCAATTTGTCTGAAATTTGTCCTAGCAAAATATATTCTGTTTTATTTGAAATAGGTTACTTTGTCTTGAATGGCTTTAATCACCTCCTTTGTGCAAAAAAAGAACTTTGAAAAATCTCATTTTCTAAAAATTCTATTTACTAATACTAATTACTGCTATATCAGTCCTAATTGCTACCAATAATTTCCTTTACTGATTATTTATTCTCAGTTGATATCTTGGTATATAAGATGCCAGTAATTCTTCTATTTTTTTTTAGTCTTTAGTTTACATATTCAACACCTATCACATACTTATAAGCTATAAAAATAAAGACTGACAGATTAAGGTATTTAAGGTATTTGATTAATACCTTAGATTTGATTAATACCTTAAGCCAGCGTAGATTGCTGAAAACCCAGTGAAATCATAAAAATAAAGATGCCCACAGGGAATGTATTTCAAGAAGTGAAAATATTTCCCTGCTGCATCTTGGGAGATCTTTTCAGTGATTTAATGTTAGTGATGGCTGGCAGAGTACCTGAATGCATGTCATACCAAACAGAACACCAAATATCGGGCAGTGCCACCATGCACTCCTGCACACATCTTCACGTAGTCCCGCATGGTCCAGACTGGGCCCGTTGGCCTGTTGTTTTCCCTTCCACCCATTGTTTTCCTGCCACCCTCATCTACCAAGCTCTGCACGTACTAGGATATCTTTTTTTTTTTTTTTTGTCATGAGATGTGAAGGACCTTGAAGAGGCCTATCAGAATATGATAGCACAATAATTCTTTTGATAAAAATATTATGAATTAGTGGATGCCAATTCCAGAATTTGCACTTTGAAGCTGAAGTATGATCAAACTTATTCATTCAGGCATGTGCTTTTTATTCAGTTATTCCACTGATTACTCTAAATTACCTTTGAATGAGACTCCTAAGCCAATCACCTAAGCAGTCTACCTGCTTGTGGCAGGACCCTAACTTGCCCAGAACATTGAAGTGGAAGTGCCTAGACTTCCACCATACAGCAAGCTTCTGAAGAGGACCAAGGAAACTTTAAACTTAAAATAGAGAGATTTTATTAGAATAGAAACTGAAAACTCTTAGCTTTTTAATAAAAAAATCTCAAAGGAACCATGTCAGATATAATAGCAATAAAAAGGTTTTATGCACAGTACTTACTGTGACCTTTAAAGGCAGGTCTTCGTTAGCTTTCTCCCTCGCATCAAATTCTGCTAAGTACCCTCTGATCCCTTCGTCATTCCCGGGGGCTTCTTTTCTGCTCCCTGATCCACTCAACAGTCTCTGAGCCATAGACTCTCAGCTCCTCCCTGTGATTTTCCTTTTTCTTTTGTCAAGCTCACATGCAGCCTCGTAGCTTCTATCTATATCTGATGAGTCTGAATTGATCCCAGGGAAAGTGATCCCTTTCACTAAATGGTTGCCCATGACATAAACTACAGCTCCTGGATTTTTTTTTTCTTTTTATGCACAACATTTAAGAAAGTGTTTTGTAATCAATCCTTAATTGTAATTTATTGTTTCCCATCTCTGTTCTGTCCATAATCTACTATTTTATCTTGTTTTCACCAATTCTGAATTTCCTCTTTAGATAAATCACCCTGATGTCCCTGATTAAATACCCAATATTTATCAAGTATATGGCCAACATTTTATATAGCCACCCATTTTCCTCTATGCTTTCCTGATACCTCATCAAAGAATGAGAGCTTTGGTGCTCCAAGTCTTCTATCCAGACTAGGTGTTCTAGGTTAGGTGTTCCCTAACCAGAGTTGGGGGGAGTGGGGCGGGGAAGATCAAATAAAGAGAAATAAATTATGTTTAATAAACATTAATTTCCAAAAATCTTAAATGACCACAATATTTTTGGTTATTAATCAAAAATACTTTATTGATCTGATCTACATCTAATAAATTAGTTTGTATCCCATCTTTTTCTTCATTTTCCTAAGGTGTAACCTTTTTTCCTTTACTTCTTCAGAATTATCTATGCCAAAATCTCTAGATGTTTGTTTTCATTTAGTCACTATCTTCCTAAACTGTAGTTTAAAAAGGTCTACATTAAAAACATTACCCAATTCTTCCTTTTTTACAGTATGCTTTTATCAAAGCAGATTGACTTATATATATTTTAGTAGACCAAATTTGTTTTTCAACATATTTTGATATTTTGTAGATGACAAAAAATCCTCAACTTTTTATATCATTTCCCTTCCATAGAAATAAGAATGCATTTGTTATTCCTCATCTATAGATTTTTACAGCATTTGAAGAACATATGAAAAACTGTGCCGTGTTGATTCAATCTCTGGCAATCACTGGAATTCTTAAAAGATCATTTGCTTAACGCTAAGTGCATGTTTTCAAGGACTGACTCTGCACGTAACTATTCATACTGGGGCTGATTACATATATTGCAAATTTCACATTTGTTGATTATATTGTCCTGAAAATTCCAAAATAATTATTGGAATAAAATAATAATGTAATAATAAAAATAATAAAATAATATATAATAAATAACATAATAAAAACCCTCCTCTTCTACTAGCAGAAAACATTTCCATTCCTTACTATTTCTCACTGAAATTATTCTGAAGTATCTAAATCTGAAACAACAACTATTTCATGTTTACACCTTGTTGGTATAAATGTTTCAGAAATGGAGCTTATAAGGACAGCAAAAAAATCCATTTGTAAATTAGCACCTATTCAAATTGTATTCCTATTTTTTCTCTTACCCTTTTTAAATTCAATCACATTGCAAATTGTCAAAAGAATATTTTCTTATATAAATCATAGCAAAATCTGCAGAATTAACTAACACTGATCTTTAGATTTAAAAGTGGACATGTTTTGAAAATTCCTTTAAAATTCTTCTCAAATATTCTCTGTGTCATATGCGTTATTCTAAACTGTGGCTTTCACTGAAGATGGAACATAACCAGGTTGCTGAAGTATTTATTTAATGCTCTTTCTCACAAGCTCTTAGGTACTATGTCATATGGCCCTTTTCCAGAAGGAGTCATAATCGAGCCACATGTTTATTAGCTCTTTTTTAAGTCTTGCACTTTAATTCCACTCTTATTGGCAAAGTACATATATGTCCTCTGCTTCCTTCTAGTGGTAAAGGCCTCTGGCACGTCTAAAATGTAGATTTAACTAAAAAAACCCAAACAAAATAATAAGCAAAATGTCAAGCAATGATATGCCGGTCTTACCAATGACTGAGGAAGTTATAGCAAATATGGAAGATAGAATATGGTTGAAGATACTCTATGTTTGAAGATGGTTAGATGGTCCTTTGATAAGACTGTGTAAAATTCTTACACTATGCAGAAAGCCAATATCTTTAAAGAAATCAAAATTTTGAGTGTTAGGCTGTTTGCTGCATTTCTTCAATTTATTACTGTAGGATGTGTTTCTTAGTTTTTGTTTGTTGTAGACTTTTTATTATTTACAGCAGTAGAAAGAACCTGTTGTAAACAGCAAATTAAAATCACAGGGCTTGTTGTATTGTGGTGATGGTGAGAAAATATGGTGACTAAAATTTACCATACTTATATTAAAATTCACCCTAAAAATGCTAGTCTATTAAAGGCAGGCAGGCTTTACATTGACACAGTACTGCAGAGTCTCAGGACTTGCCTTGCCTACACTGCTTTTTAGATAAGGTAACAGTTGCCTAATGGCCAAATCACTTGCAAACTTATTTTTGTGTAGCTCGATAAATATGGTATGTATTTTAAAGGTTTGACCAACTTAGACAGATGTTAGATGACCAACACTAACTTTTAACATTAGCAGAATCTGGTTGAACCAGTGTCCCATTTTCATAGTGCAGCAACAAACCAAGGAGAAGGAAGTAGAATATGTTAAGAAAACATATAAAGACAGGCCCAAGAATCAGGAAGGCTTTTCCAGTATTAGTAAAGAAGAGACTCCTACCAGCAGCAATGAGCTACATCTCCTCTCACCTTTAACTCTGCAAGGGTAAGAAAACCAAGATTTTTTTTTTTTTTCTTCTCATAATCTAAGACCTCTTTGCTTTTTAACATCCTATTAGCCTTTCTCTACAGCTGATTCTCTCTGGAAATTACTCTTCTTGAAACTGAGTAACTAGAATTTCCCCTAATCTTTTAATCATACCATTATGATTAAATACGATAATCATAAAAGCATTAATGTTTCCTTATTGCAACAGGAAATAGTTATTTTACTGCACTCTATAAAATCATTTCCTATTTTTAATACAAAATTTCCTGTTCAACATTATCATGGAGAGGTGTTCATTTAATTTGTCTGTCTCTAATTCTGTATTTCTCTAGTCAATTGGCTATTCATCAAATTTCTCACGTTAGGTTGCTACTAACCAAATTTCACATTATATATAAGAAATCTGCCAACTGATTCTGATAGAAGAAATTTTAGCAAATCTAGAATGTTATAGAATAGATAAGAGCAAAAAATACCTGCTTCATTTTGTGTTATGGCTCACCAGAATTTGAAGACTCAGAGAAAAAAGTAAGCAAGCTCTCCCATTTAATTATATTGCCAGTCTCTGCTCTGAGAAGAGTTTTGATTTCACGGCAATGAAATGACTAATTCCTGTTTACCCTGTGGATATCGCCTTTGTACTTCTCCAATGAAACAAATTTGTGGTGAGCAAAAGCACTATTTATGATTTCAAATACAATGTAAGAAATAAACGGTGCAGCTTTACTCCAACTGGGATGCAATTACTCACACGAGTAGTCCCATTGATCTCAAAGTATGAGTTATTTCTCTGTAAAGGTGCTAAAAGTAGCCCTGTAAAACCCTATGAGAGGTGTTTAACTTCAACAAGAGATTCCAGTTTAGACAGAAAAAATATTAAAATAAATACTGATAAAACTGGTCAATACTCCTTTATCAGCTCCCTAGAAAATATAGGAAAGATTAACAACCAAGCCAGATATTTCATGAGAAAAAACAATGGAGCTTTACCTTAACAACTATATTTTTTACTCTTACAAAGAGAAAAGTACTGAGGCACAGAATTGTTCTTAAATGACTTTTTAAATTTGTGATTCAGAAGCTGAAGTTGGGGAAAATGCACTAAAACGAATGCACTAGATGTAAAATGCTGTGCATAGAGGGTTTTTTTTTTTAGTATAATGTGGCATTCACTCTTTATTGAAACTGACGACTAGCAAATCAAGATAACAGGCTGTAAAAAAATTGTGCTCTACTACCAGACTATGTGGTTCAAATTTAATTGTTTTTATCTGGCTCTTTCAACCTGTGTCGGACTTGGTGTAACAAACTTGAGCTGAGCTACTCAGAAGGAGGAACATTCATGTTCAGCATGTTTTCTTTTTGTGTGTGCAGCCTGTAAAAGAGAAATAGCATTAAGATACTGTGGTGACGGGCACTACTGTAACATCGCACTGTGCAGTTAACAACCTTCAGTTCTCATCTGACATTGCCTTCCTCTATGTCTGCTGGAAAGAAATGACATGCCTATGTATCTCATGGAGCTCAGGGAGAGCTGTGAGCATAATCACTGTTTCACTTTCCTGAAAGGATCCATAAGGTAATCTTTTATACATTCCTTTGGGTTACCCAAAAGGAAGATTCTTTGTTCAAAGAACTGAAATCCAGGATTTCTCTGCTCCTGTTGGACTTTCATAAAGCAAAGCTAGACTAGGTTACTCAGATCTAGATTTTTTCACAAATTTAAAGTGTATTTACAAAACTCAGATAAATTTTGATCTAAAATGAAAATTTGAATTGTGTTTTGTCTTCAAAATATAGCAATGATAAATATGAACCTTAAAAATGGATTTTTAAAGATGCCACTATGAACAAAAATGTGGGAATTTTTTGATTTGACATGAATCTGTTTTTTTTTTTTAATTTGGAGAAAAAAATCTTCTGTGTTGCTTCGACATCTACTACTCTGCCATCATGTTCTTCCTGAAGTCTCTCAGAATTCCATTACACTGAAGAATATGAAACAATCTAGACCATGGAATTACACCACATTAATTATCTCCAATTGATTTGGACTGACTCACATTATGTGTGCTATGAATCAGCATGCAGGCTTAGACAATCCAGACCAGACCAGAGAGAGAGTCAACATATTATTAGTAAAGTCTTTGGCTTGCCCTGTTGCCTACATAACATGGTATGTTTTTTAACCATATTCACAGTAATTAACTAATGCTTTACTCGGATTCTCTGTCACACTCTCCACTCTTCCCAAAGAAATGAGCAATATTGCCTCCTGTGGGCTATCTGAAATAAAATTTGTCTACATTTAAATGTAGCTGGGCTATTCACAGTGTGTCTCCCTACCTTGACATAAATAGACTTCACTCTCCTACTGCGTTTGCACAGTTGTATCTAGCTGTCTCTCTTTTTCTGCAAGCTATTTGGTAAGATGGGATCTTCTTTTTTCTTTTTCTTTTTATCTTTTTAGCAAGTGATGATGATATAACAATTTATTTTATTTTATTTTTTTTTTGCTTTCAGGTGGCTTCTTCTTTCTGGTGCTGTGCTTAGGAGGGCAATACTTCTTATTTTATTAAAAATTCAAAAATCCAAGAGCGAAAAGCATTGCCAGGCATTGAGAGGGGACTATTTTTATAAACTACTAGCTGACTTTTTTTTTTTCCCTCAGATGATCCAAGATGCTAGAGTTTCCTAGCATCTAACAGGAGGCAGAATTCAATCCTTTCGGTACCCGAACCAAATTTCAATAGACATCAGTAGGAGTTTTACCTAGTAGAGTTTTTAAGTAGTCCTCAGCAGTGAACTAGATGATAAACTGCTTCAGCCTCGATGAAGATATGATACTGTATAAAATCTGGTTAGACAGACTAGGATTTGTTCTCATATGCTTGACTTTATGGCAGACATTCTACCTTGACTTTATAGCTCACAATAGCTCTGATGCCACAATTGTCAATCTGCTGCGCACCCAACCTATTTGTTTGGTTTCAAAAAAAGAAAAGGTATTTTCACTTAAATTTTAAGCGAATGGTTGAGCTAAAATTTGTAGTTTGAAGAAACTGATAAGTGTCCGTTTGAGATTTTAATGAATTCAATTGAGAGCACAATGAAATAATTTCAGTAGATTCTCTGTCTGATATCTAAGGAAGAGTCCTCTAATAAGGTAACTGATTATTTCTCAGGACCATAACCACTTGAACTGCATGTGCAGTCTAGAAAATGAAGAATTTAACTGGGTGTAGCATGTATAGCATACAGGGATGGATGGTGTAAGAATAGGAGAAAGGATTACATGCAATGAGAGCGGACAGGGTGAGTTTCAGCAAATAAATCTGGAAGAATCTTATCCTTATTGGAGCAGACATAAGTTTGTGATATATTTCTGGTATAAAGCTGGGGAAAGGTATGTCTCTTGGCAGAATTATAGGACTGTGTAGCTCTGTAGAGTTGGCTTGTTAATCTTCAGTGTTGTTATTTGCAGTACAGTCATGACTCAGGGCAACTCTTCGAAGAGGGACATATTTTTGCTTTTCTTGGGCACCACTGAGCAGGTGCAGGAGACAAACATTTGAGATCACAGGACATAGCAGGAAGAAGAATGCACTGAAAGCAATGCAGAAAGGAGAAAGTCAGGCAAAAGAGCGGGATTATTGAGAGCAACGGAGAGGAGTAATTGGACAATGTCCTCCCCAGGAGCGAAGGCGAAGGGTGAAAGTCTCGCTTCAAATTACGTGTTTAAACACGGTACCTGCAAGAACAGAGTGGTTAGAGGAGAGCTCTATAAAAGCTGGGGTTTTTTTACCAGTCTAATAAGAGCACTGAGTTTTCTCTATCTAGAAAAACATGAATTTTAGTTTCTGTTCTAAGATACGGGTTTTTTTATATATTGAAAGCCTTTTTGTTCTTCTTTGTGGAAATCACTCTGTTTGGAAGGTCTCGGCACATGTGCCTCAAAGTTCAGGCCAGCTTGAAATGTACCACAAGGATGTAACATGTTGGTCACATTTTTCATTTTGTTTAATTTAGGGTTTTTGTTTAGAAGCGTTATATATAGCACAGTGTAAACTGATGCAACACATGATGCTACATGTTCTAATGGAACAGAAAAGGTCAAACAAAATCTATTTAATCCAAATAATAGGTTGGTTATATAAACACACTGAAAATATTTAAAAGGGCCCACAAAGCACTTTTTAAAGAGATGGATGCAATATTGAAATTATCTCTAAGGAGAGAGGACACTCGGGCCATTTGCGGAACTTTTCAGCATTTTTCTTGTTAACAAAAGTAACATAGTTACTATGGTAACAAAAATACAGAAAAAAGGAGAGTATCTCAGCAGTATTCCTGATGACATATATATGAATAAGTCTCTTTGAAATGTTCAAATATATCCTACACAAATATTTCCTGAATACGAGATCATCTCTTAATGTTTAGTTACGTTCAAATTTGTAAGTTTATATTTCTTTCAAAAGATTATTTGCTCCTGTAAGTTTTTCTCTGGAAAAAAATATCATGCACAGTACGTCTTTAATACTTTCTTCCAAACAATGAGTGATACCAAATGGAACCATCGTATTAGCAAAGAATAAATTAAGGTATTCAAAAACAAATATAATGCATATATTCATAATGGTATATTTATATATTTGGTGACATTCTCTCTGAATAACATTTCTTCTGATTCCAGGCACTGCAGATTCTGTGTTTTGCAACACACTCCTTTTCCATTTATTTTTGTTTACTAAGATGAAAAAAAAAACGCCTTTTATAGCCCCCAAATTATTATGTGTGATCTGGTAGCACTGGAGTAGACTTATATGGAACAAATTAAACTAATTCTTTGGTGAAATTAGTTGTACTCCATAGGAACCTGTTGAGTTTTTGCCAACTACTTCAAAGTTATTTCCTTCAAATCATCTTTACTTTTTGTTAACTGTGTTCTCATCAGTTGGCGGACTTTCTTTGATTCATTTCTTTAAAAGAGGTAAGAATCCCAGAGTTAAAGAATTTCTTAGTTCTGACAGTATATCATAAAGCATAGTTTATTAGAGCTGAACTCTTTAGTATTCTCTGACTCCAGTCATACTCAAAATTAATTTATCAGGAAAAAAAAAAATCAAAAGCTAAAAGTCCTGCCTTAGGGCTGGTTGCAGTAAAAAAGGGTTAAGTTTTAACATGAAGAGTGAAAGTCAAGTTGAATTATCTGAAGAATCATAGCTTAAATTCCTAGCCCAACATGCAGCTTGATCAACTCATCTAAGAAAATGATCATGAATAGAGGCTAAGGGGATGAATGTCAGATCCTGAAAGAGAGTTCATGGATTTCAAGCATGAACTGACATCAGTGTCAAAGCTGCGATTCTTTGGACTGCTGAAGTCAATCAATTTTTCCATAGTTACTTCAAAAGAAGGACTGGGGTGCATACTGTTTCAAAGGACCTGAGAGACTGCCACTGATACCCAGTCTAGGAACAATGGCAGCAGCAAAACAAGGTACACAGAAATTAAAAAAAAAGCCCAATTTTTTGTCTACTTAATTCTGCATAAGCCTTCTGTATTGTTTATTTTTTTTTAAGGAAGACAGCTCTAAAGCCATTTTTGGAAGGACACCAGAGAACGATACCTCTTTTTTATACTTTGCAGCTTGTTCTCTTTCTAATTCTCCTTACTGTTGTATTATTCCTAGGGGATAAATGCTGCAGTTCTATGCTTAAGAGAAAGCCTCTTTTATATGCTTTTCCACCCTTGAGACTTCTGGAGACCAACAGATCAGCATGGGAGTCATTCTGTCAGATACTCTAGCCTGGCAGTGCTTATCAGTTCAGGCAGTGGCAATAAATTAGCTAATGGAACTTTAAAAAAAAATCTTGCTACACCACAGCTGGAGATAAATTTGCAGACAGGAGGGTAAAATAATAAAAAAAAGAACAAAGCTTTTTCTCTCTGATTTGGTTAATAATAAAGGGGAAAAAAAAACACCAAGACTTCGGCCTGTGGTACAGGTCTCTGTCTGATTTTAAAGTGTTTACTTTTCAGGAGATTGAGTCTGAGGTGTTCAGTCTCCTGTGGTTGTCCAAATTAACTAAATTAAAGACTGCTCAACTGAATTAATCAATATTGAGATCACATCTCCTGAAACATATATATAAACTCTATGAAAACCTGTTGGTCTTAGGTTAACTCCTCCAGTTTCTTTGGAATCTGCTGCTACACCCAGACTCCCAGGACCAGTCTTCTTCCTGGGTTTCTGTTTGTCTTATGAGCTCAAGCTCTTTTTGAACTTATTGTGTCTTCAGAGCAATATTGTGTGGTGTCTCTTTGAACGACACTTCCATCTTCAGAAAATTAGAAATAAGTAAAGAAAGAAAGAGTGAGAATTTCTCTGGAGACCACGTGTGAAGGTGGAGAAAGCAACTCTCCTTTGCCCAGCACCTTGTCAACCAGGGCTCAAGCACATAGCTTTGTCACATGGCAGGCTTTTGGCGCTGGGATCTGCAGGCACTTTAATAAAATTTAGCTGAAAAATGGAGATAGAGAGATGTTATTCTAAGAATAAACTATAAAGCAATGGGGAAGAGGTGATTGAGGATGAGACTTTGCTGAAGAAATAGAGTAAACTCTGCAAAGACTAAATATGATCTACTACATAAAGCATGATTTCAATATTTTTTGACTGAAAAAGATTCTTACAAAGTCCTTTGACAATGGTAACTAATAAAGTTTGTTTGTTTATTTATTTATTTCAGAGTAAGATACCATAAACAAGTTATCTAGGGAATTTTGGGGAACAATTCAGCTGACTGAAAATATGGATGACTGTAGTGGAAGTATATAATTGTGTTTAAGCACCTGGAAACATTCCTGTGAAGTTCATATTTGATTAAAGGCCACCATTAAAAATGAAGAATCATATAGAGTATGATTTAGCTGAAGAATCATGTTTTTGCATCTTAGAAATCATTGTTGTAAAGAGTAATATGCTCTATTAATAGATATGAGATAGATGATAAATAACTATGATTCTGACAACAGCATTAGGCAAGCCAAAACAGATGTTAAAGGAATGTTATATCAGCACATAAATATATTCGGTTACTATGTGGAAAGTTCATCAGGAAAGAGAAGAAGTTAGCATACTTACAAAATCACTGTATTCCCTGGAACACTCTTAGAGGTGAAACCACATGCACTAACAAAAACAGTAACATCTTGGTGAACTTTGGAGAACTTCCAAGACCCACCTTGATAAAACCCTGAGCAATCTGGTCTGACTCCATATCTGACCTGGTTTTAAGAAGGATTTTGGATTCCTCCTGAAGTCCTTTCTAATCTATGAACTGTGATCTCATGAAACTTCATACATCAAAAAAAAAAAAGAAGTCTCATGGATTACTCTCATTCTGTCCTATGTGAAAGTGTTAACAAATTCTTAAAATATGGATATAATATTTTTTCTGATGGAATTGTATTATGATAGATCTAGGACCTGCTATTCTAAAAGGTTTATAGAGGATATTGTTATGTGAGAGTTCTATGTATGTGAGTTGTTCCTTTTTTTTTAATTAAATTAATTTTTTAAAAAGTGTTATCTTTAAAAAGAACTTTAAACATGTCACCCATCTTCCAAGATATAGTGCAGTTCTGAATTTCTGTATGACTGTCCCAAGCAATATTATTTCTAATGATGAGAACTAGTGACAGTAACACAAACAGAATTAATCTTAACTAGACAGCCATAGGATTTCTAAAATTCTATGTGCTGTATATATTATTGTTGCAACCTTGTCATGGGTCCCATCCTTTTACTTTGTTAATTAAAATCTATTTCTAAATTTTGAACAAATAATTTTCCAGATAAAATCTATTTTTAAATTTGAAGCAATTCAAGTTACACACACTGTATTTATGGTCCCTTTGGTACTGTATGCCAAAACTGAATATTAGCTGCAGATTATGCAAGTTCCGTAAAGTTCCTTCTGACTTTGCTAGTGTTCTCTTCAATGAGTATCATAAGCCTTTAGAAAAACACTTTTTGCTGCTTCTGGTGATACCTTTCTGCTTGTACGGGGACAAAGAATGATTGGTATCACTACTGTGAGATGAAAAGGTATGTGCAAGTCAGGCACTTAACAAGGAGCACTGCTCATTTGCTTGCACATCTGTACATGCAGGGTCCTGCTCAGCAGAAGCAGCAGGGATAGGAGCACAAGATGCTGTTCATGTCATGTCCATCCTGTTATTTCACTGCTTTAAAAGGCAGCAGGGTCAAATCCTTCGTGTGCTCACACCTGGCTACTCATGTGTACATGTAATTGTGCGTCTGTTTACATCACAGGACAGGGGGTTTAATACATGGTTATTATACTGTAAGGACTGCTTTAAGCACTCTGTAATCATAGAGGTTTTTATTATATACCTGCCTACATGAGTAATGTAATTCTTACGACAGAATTGTTGTTTAGAGGATGTTGTTGGTAGCGGTCTAGCTGTGTCAAGCAGGATCTTCCTGGTCAGCAGAGGAACAGCCTAAGCCTCCTGTGACTCAAACCATAGCATGTTTAATCTGCTGCTGGAAAACTGCAAGCCTTTTAAGCAGGATAGGGTCAAGAGTTTAGTCATTACAATAATACAGTCACTCTAAATTCATTAACTCATGTATTGATTTATCCACTTGAATCATTTTGTGACTAAAATCACGTACAAGCTTCACATTCATATGCGTAAAAAATTATGTTATCAGTCTTCAGAATATCTCTTTTATATCTAGCATTAAAGCTTTTGAAGATGCAGGATTTATCTGCCTAAGTGACATGGCAATGTCTCTTAGTGTGCGCGTCTCACTACTAGATTAAGCCACACCTAACATAAACAATTTATTATCTCAGTTATGGTTAGCAACTCTATAACTCATGGTTAGCAACTCTATCAAATAACTGGACTGGATAATTGACCGTGACACTAACTGTAAAATATTAGGAATCAAGTATTCCCTTGTTTCCATACCGAATTTTATTTTAAGAAGTTGTATCTATTGTTAAATGCAGAATGTATCTGTTAAGGATACTTCAGTAGCTTTATAATACTCAAGCTGACAGATTGTTCTTGCAGCCAAACCACTTTTTCCTCTAAACTGTAAAAGACCTAATAAGGCTCAGGTGTCAAGCTAGCAGAAATTAACATTTCAGCTTTCAGTTAATTTTCACCAAATTAGGATCTGGCATGTAAACATTTTAGTTATGCTCCTATGCTTCTTTCCAGTTCTTTGTTTGATCTGAGACAGTATTCTTCTCTCTCTCTCTTTTTTTCTAAGCATGCATCTGTGTACAGAGAGGAATAGAGAGTGAAGGGGGCATTAAGGTTCTTTAGAGTGATGGAGAAACTGTGTTCTCTTTCAGCAGCTCAGCTCAGCAAGGAATGGGAGAGCAACCAAGAAATACTATCTTCTAGTCATTTTTTATGCCATTGATAAGAATCAATGCCATATGATTTCAGTTTTCTCCTTCTAGATCAATAGGTTGTAGGCTGCAACTA
>JAUBNY010000305.1:148621-164024 GCA_032275445.1 Crypturellus soui | reverse complement strand
TGATCACGTGCTTCTGAATGAACAAAATGGAAAACTATTTTTAAGTACCAAGAAGTCTTTTTTTCCTGCATGTGCCCTAAATCACCTCTATTTCACCAGCCTGCATACTTCGTCATGCGTCTGTCAGTACATTGGACTCTGAACAGGAATCTGTGTGCTTCAGCCCCCAAAGAGTCTGTTCCCATACCTGTGCTTTTAACATGTGTACACACAAACACACTTGTACACACTCATGCACATACGGCATTGAGTTCTACATTAAATGCACCTAAAAGGCCAGCCCACAGAGAAACAGGGAGAGATATTAAAACAGTGCCCACCTCAAGACAGCTTAGTTACCTGAGCTCTGACTCATGTGGTGAGGGGAAATGCATGTTCTTCTCTATTTGAAAGGGCTCAAACATACCTCTCACTTTCTCAGAAGGTAACAAAAGCATTTAAAAGATATCCAGCAATTTCTGTGAGAAAATTTTCTCTCTTCTGTGGAACCACTTATATACTTTCCAATTCTTTTCCTTATATTTAGGTTATCTCTGAGGGAAAAAAAAAAAAGAAAAAAAAAAGTGATATTGTTCTGGGAATCATACATTAAGGTGCATATATTCACTTCACTTACTTAAAAAAAAAGTCTCTTGAGTAGACATAATCCTTATTTAGATTTTTTTTAATAACTATAATACAGATAATCACTATTATAGTACATAATTACTCTTTAGAATATGTTCTTATGTCGCAATACAGGTTTTTGGAATTATGACAAGTATATGGAGAAAAAATGGGAGAAACTAACTAGAAATGTATTAGAGAAGAAAGTGAAAAAAATTGTTCCTAGCAGGAAAATATGAATCATACTGTAGAATAACAGCAGTTAAATGCTGTCTGGAACACACAATTACAGGTTCTTTGCTACAGTGCCTACAGCAAAAGGCCATAATGTGAGTAATTCACAGTCAAAAGAAATTTTATTACTCATGAGCAATAGTTTGATCAGAAAAGGTCAATATTTGTTTTAAAATAGACACTCCTTTTTATTTATTTATTTTTAATCCTTTGATAGGTAAATTTCAATTGATGACCATGAAGTTTTGAAGCAAATGGTTTTCTTTTTGCATATATCTTTCAGGAGGTAGTAGTTTATTGTCACTTTACAGTTGGATTATAATACATCACAATCACTTGACTTTTAGCAGTTATACTATTATAACCATACCAATGCTAGATTTACTTCATACAAGCTTACATTTCATTCTAGTGTAAAGAATGTACAGAAAATACCAATAAACTTTGGTTTTCCTGGTTACTAAAACACTTTTAGTGTATCTCAGACAAAACAGAGTTTGAAGGTATGAATTTTAAATAAAACCTATAGTAAACGCTTCCGATCTTCTCTAATAACCTTCTCCATAGTTTTTTTCAAATGATTCAATCAAAAATTCAAAATTGTTTGCATCATAGTGATGTGAATTTTATTAAATGTATGAGATTAGGAATGTTAATGAATAAAACAAGATGCTAGTCAGTAAAACTGAAAGACACTAGAAATTCTGCAGAGCAACATGGGAGATGGCTAGCTTCAGTTTCTGGATTGAGTCATTAGTCAAAGTACCTCACTGCAGCCTATCAGCACTCTTCTGTATATGTATTTCCATGGGCCCAGCTATGGTTCTATGTAGTTCTGCAGTTCTTGTTTTTTGGCTGTTTTTGCTACTGTTTGTGATATCCGTGTCCTTTTCAGAGTTCTCATTAGATTATGTTTCATTTGAGCAGATCACGCTGGCTCCTTAGCTGACCTGGCCCATCTCAGTCATAGCAGATCTGGGGAACTTCCTCATGGCAGCCTGGCTGCCTGCTTCCATGTCCCCACGCTGTGGCTTTGGCTCCTTTGACTTTGGTAAGAGCATACAAGAAATGTGTCAGAGCTAACATACATACTCATCCCACTGTGCATCCTGTCTCCTGAAACAGCTGAAATGGATAATGAGAGAGCACAAATCAGGCCAGGCACGTAACATTTCTGAAAGCTCTTTCAGGCTCCAATTACCTGTGGTTCAAAAGCTTCCTGAGACAGAGGTAGCACGTAGCTCCTAAATAGTTTGTATTTAGCAACCCTCAAAGAATTTCTCTCCAGAGGAATTTCTCCAAACTCCTCTTCAAGTGATGCAAACATCCTATGACAAGGAGTTTGTTAGCTTAACAATGGTAAGGAGCTTTATAGTTCAGCTACACGCTATATGAAGAATTCCTTTAGTTTGCTCTGAACCTCCATCCCCACCGCTGACTGCAATTTATGCCCAAAGGGTTTGTATGGGAGGAGGCATGGACAGGAGCTCTTCAGTCATCTTCTCTGGATTGTTCATGATTTTATACATTTATGTAATGCCCTCCTGCTGTTGTCATTCCAAAGCAAAGAGTCATAAAGTATTTAGCCATTCCTCTTATAATGTCTATTCAATGTGTCTCATCTTTCTTCTTCCTACTTCTGGACATTACCTATGTCTTCTATATTATTTTTGAGATGAAAAGAACTAGACACACACAGTAGTTGAGAAGTAGGCATGCAATTCATTGATTTTCCTGACATGAAGATAACTTTCTTTCCTGTATTTCAGTTCAATTGCTATTTTGGCCATATAAAACATTTTGCTTTTCGTCTAAGATCATGTAAATTGTACCTGCCACAATTTACTGTTTTTTTCAGATGGCTCCAAAACACGAGGGCTGTGGTGTTTTACCTGTGGACCTATTAAGAATTAAGATAAAGGGAAATTTATGTATTCCCCTAAAGAAATATTTAGAAACAATGGAAGAGATTTAGTAGTTAGTATTTAGTATTAGTATTTAGTAACTATGGAAGTCTTCCCTTTTGCATTGAAAACTGATGTAACAACATCTTTGACATTATACCAGAGACTTATGGAATTAAAGAAGTCTAACCTTAATAAAAGTGCAACCAAATATAATCTGAATCAATTTTAATTAAGCTATTATTCTAATTAGATATTAAAACTTAACTGGAGATTGTTAAAGCAGACTCCAGGAATAGTGTGCATCTACATTATCTGTGCTCATACTGTTGCAGGCAAGTGACATGGGAAATTAATATCATATAAAAAAAATGAAAAGATTCTGTAGACACGAATTGGCCTTTAATAAATATCATTATTCTTAATACAAAGTTATATTTTTATAGTGATTAACAAACTAAAGAGCATTTTTTTTTTTGTGAGAAATGTGGTTATTGGCAGATCTCCTTTGGATAAAAATCTCCTAGAATACTAAAAAAAGGCAATCAACACTATGCAAGTTAGGCCTGCAGTGAGTGAACCTGGATAGATTTGAATAATATCTTATGTTTTTTAGGGTGAGCTGTCAAGAGGCCCTGATAAGGCTCTGCATACACTAATCTATGCACTTCCTTCTTGCAGGCTAAATACCCTGAAGGGTCTGTTCTACACTCTCTTCTCATGAAAAAGAGGTTACAATTCATTTAAAAAGAGCATTTTGAATGACTTCATCAATTTTCCTATTACTCAGATGAATTAAGCTTCTTCACACAATCTCCCTTCACCTTCACATCATGTAAAGAATGTGATAAAATCCTGACTCCAAAGAAGTCAATAGAAGAATAACCATTGACTTTGTCACAGTTAGATTTCACCTCTTGTTTTTAAACCTTAGGTCTTTCATAATTTAACTCTGCTCCCTAGGTGCTACCAGCATTAATATATACCAGATATCTTTTCTCTGTCAAAAAAAACACAAAGCTCATTCACCTTCAATGTTTCTAATGCATCTAAATCACACTCACATAAAAATGCATGTTATCCAGCCTCAGATCCTTCCTTGAGATTCTCCTCTATTGTGATGCCTGTAAAGGCATTTAGCACTGCTAGGCAGGAGGCAAGCTGAGACTATTGCCTAGCTGATTATGTGAAGTATTTTGCTTCACATTCATTTCTTTCAAACTCATGTACCTAGTTCTCCAAGTGTTTGCATCATCCATCTCTTGCATCTTGTCAGAGAAGACAACTTTTCGTTCTTTGGCAGAGCAGTGATCCTTTTCACAGATTTGCACTTGGCAATGAGATTCCTCAAATGTCAAGCTTAGCACATAAGATTGCGAGAATAATATATAACTTCATATTAATATTTGTATTTATAGGAATAACAATAGCACATTTGAACTTCAGAGTCACAAACGGAAATCTGGAATAAATAGGCGGGGTCTGCACTCTTGGCTGCCTATTGGCATTGGGCTTGCAAAGATATTACAAGTTAATTAGTGCTTTAAGGGTTAGGTAGAATACTGGATAAATTTAGTTATGCGAGGTTTTAAGACTCTTCCTATATATTTAAAATTATATCATCTCTCTTCAAAATCAATGCATATTGAATGGTTGCTTAAGATAATTTATGTGTGAGTATTCAGTGGCTTTTAATAATACAAAAAGCAGCTTTATGCTAAAAGAAAACCTTTGTTTTGCTTTTAATACCAGGATTAAGCAGAACTGTAGTATTCCCTGAGCTCCTAACAGATTAATAATGCTGAATGAAAAGCTTTCATCCCTACAGTTGTAGACATTTCTAGTCATGTATGATAATATACCATGGAGAGAGACCTTTGGAGAGAGAGCTCTTCCAAATCTCATAAGGCCCAAATTGTGATCTGAGGGAATCGAGATAGGCCACAGCAGCATTCAAAGCAGAAGGATCTCTAGTAGACACATAATTTTGTCCACTAATTACAAGGTTAGAAAGGGCAGAAAGTGTTTTCTGAGATAAGGGTACATTGTCTGTTTCCATCTAAGTAATGTTACACTTGCCAAAGTTGAAAGAAATAAAAAGAGAAACTTTCCACAGAAATTGGTATGATGCTTCCTGTTGGCAGTGGAGTAAAGACTGCCTCAGTTGGTTGTCAAGCAGGTTAACTCAAAAAGTCCCTGTCTGGCTCACCTCAGATATACCTCAGATCATCAGCAAAATCTATTATTTTGTGCATCTTAGCAAAAAGGTCCCAAGAACAGTCAGATCACATTTTTGATGTTAAAGCAATAGCCATAAATGGGATGACAGCAGTTTTTATACTGCACTTCAGTCAGAAAAGAATTTCTCTTCGTTAGAGAGAAGTACTTTCTTTCCCTATATGCTTGTCTCTCTTTTTTCCCTAGTACAGTGAGAACTCTTCTATTTCATTGTAATTTATTCCTTGAATACACAGATGTTCATGAGGCATCCTAGTTGGAGTTAAGCTACATCTAGATCACAGTACTTACTTTTTTCTATATAGCATTATTATGTCCCATCCTTACAAAGTTAAAAGTTTTAGAGACAGCACCACTTTTTTTTTTTTTTTTTTTATTCACCATGTTCCCTCCTTTTCAGAATTTAACATATTAGGTTAGTCTTGCCATTTGAGAGTAAAAAGGTAGTATGAACCTTGGTGAGCTAAATAGTTTTGCTAAGCTTTAGACCTTCTTTCCCTTTTCCCAGACAAAACTGCATACATTTATAATAATATAATTTTATTTTTCTGCTGAGCACTAGAGAACAAATTTCTCTTATCTTATGGCCCTTGTAAAGTACTGCTTCAGCTGTGTGTTTTAGGAAGCTACAGTTTGACTTTTTGGGGTTCTCAGAGGAAAATAAGATCAATAACTTGTCACAGCAAGAGATAATTTACTGTCTATAGGGTGCTGTAATATGGCATTGAGAATGAGGAAAAAAATGAAAAGAAAAACCAACAATTCTGAGCTTGTCTTTGTGCAGTTGGACAGGCTGCTATTAAGCTAGTTAACTTTTTTTCTTCAACAATTTAATGCTGAGATTATTAGGTATGAGTGTCATTTTACAACAACATTTTTATATTTAGGGCTACTTTATAAACAAGAGATGTAAAAATGTTGGAGCCTTTGATGTAGCTCTCTGCATTATATAAGCATAAACAGGTGGTTCTTGGAGAATGATATGACTACAAAAGAAGTAACTGAAAAATGCTAATATAAAGCTTTATTATTATTTTCTTCTTCATTACCTATAACCCTAACATGCTTTTCCCCTTTTCTATTTGGTTCTAAGATGAAAAACCTCTTCTCTTAGGCAACAATTAATACATAATTCTTGAAAACATTAATAAACATACTTACCTTGTATTTTATACCCTATTAAGGAGCTGTGCAATTAATTCTTTCTGTTGTGTTTCGTAATTTATCTTCAAACTGCAAGACATGTCAAGTTTAATTGTAAATTCTACTGATAGGGATTGAAAGCAATTTTCTTCACCTCTCTAATTTAATAATTTGTATCACTATGTGATATAAAACTATTGGCTTAATTTCTCTCAGTTACATTAGCAGTTTTATGGAAAGGATAAAAGGAAGGTGATGTCAAAATATTTTTTTTATTTGTTTGTTCGTTTGTTTTTCTCTGAAGTACCTCACCTTTTCTGTTCACAAATGTTGAAATGGCATCACTGTATCTACATGGATATAGTCCAGGAATCTTGATAGTTCTGGATTCAACTACTTTCTTATGGAAAGTCAGGAAATAAAAACTAATCAGTTCCACAATGAAGTGTTAATGATATGGGGAACATTAGCATAAGAGAATTATTTAGGTTGGAAAGGGTCTCTAGAGCTCATCTAATCCATGCAAGAAGCAGGATCAGTTAGACCAGCTGCTCAGGTCTGTGTACAGTTGAGTTTTGAATATCTCAAAGGTGAGGAAATCCAAAAGTTTCTATGTGCAACTCTTTATACCACCATGAAAAAGATTTTTTGTTATATTGAGTGGATTTTTTCATTTTCCAAAACAGAATCCAAGATCAGAAATTCCAAGAGAGCACCTGCTTCAACTTTCAGCTGAAAGCAGAGCCTTAGATTAGATTACCGAGAACCTTGTCAAGTTGAGTTTTGAATAGTTTCAGCAAGGGAGATTCCATCAGTTCCTTGCCAACCTATCCCAATATTCACTTGTTTTCATTAGAATTTTTTTTTCTTATAGATGGAATTTCCCCTGAATCAACTTGTCTCTTATGTGTCATATTACTATACACCTTCAAGAAGATCCTGACTCATATTTTCTACTATCTCCCTACTGTAGAGTAGGGAGTAGCTGTAGAGTGTAATAAGATACCTTTTAATTTTCCCTTCTCCAGAATGAACAAACTAGATCTCTCTGGCATTCCTCACATGTCATATGCTCCAAGTCCCCAGCCATCTCAGTGGCCTTTCACTGGACTCACTGTAGTATGTCTTTCTTGTACTAAGGAGCCCAAACCTGGGCAAAGTAGATGTGGTCTCACAAGAACCAAATGGAGATAATAATCTGTTTACCCTATTGCAGATACAGTGCACTATGTAGTTGTCCTCCTTTGCTGCCAAGCTTGCAATGATGATTATATCCATGTCTATGGATATGCAGATATATCTGTATATGCTAAATCTTGCTAAGGTAAAAGACATCCACTGCCCTCCCCTTCTCTACACAGCCTGTCATCTTATCACAAGAAGCAATCAGATTGGTAAAAAATGATTTTCCTTTATTAAATTCATGCTGTCTGCTGCAGTCACCTTTTGTCTTTCATGTACTTAAGAACAGTTTCAAAGAGGATTAAAAATAAAATTATGTACTGTTAACTAGTTCTTAAAAACAAAAATATTTGGTAGTTATAAAGTAGTTTCAGACCTTATATATGTGACAATACAGAGACACTTGATGTGGTTTGATGGGGGGCAGGGGGCAGGGGCAGTTTGGCAAGAGATGAATCCCCTTGCGTTCCAGTGGATCCTCAAAGGTTAGAGGGAGTGGGGGCAGCTGAATTCATCTCTTAACAAGGTTACCAAATGCTGTGATAACTATAGGTCCAACTCTGGCAGTACTGGGTTCACGAACAGCCTGTTGACTATAGGTCTGATCGTCTCCAAAACAAGTAGTTTAGTTCACAAATAGCACGATTTATTCAAATGCAACATTTAGAGAACAAGTTTCATATGTCCGTATAGGAAATTCTCTACTACAGTGTGGGGTTCTTAGCTAGTCCCTACTGTACAAATGTGCAATCATCACTCAACCCAGAAGATGGGAGAGGGCTTTCAATCATGTGGAGTCTTCTCAGGTGGCGTCCCCACTAGAGGGGAGGAAAGAGGTTCAGCTGATCGACAGATCCAGAAGTTACGATGGAATCTTCTCTTCCTGCTCTTTCTTCTTCCTTCTTTGTCAGTTCCCTCTTCCTACTATTTCCCTCCTTAGTTCACCTTTTATATATTTTCTTTTACATTTATCTGGAGCTTGAGTGACTCTAGTCATACTTACATTCATTACTGATTAGTAGAAAGAGTCTCTTGAGTTAATTGAAAATCCAGAGAGCATGCTCAGTGAGGAGTGGTCCTTCCTTGGAAGCAGGTAACTTCTGGGATGAGGTTGTATACTGGTATTATAATGAGATTAGAAGGAGGAAAAGTTTGAGCAAAGTCCATTGGAGGGACGGATCTGTCACCATTGTTGGCCCCAAACACCGTACTCTTTGGCTTATCAGCTGCATGGTATGACCAGGTGGCCACCTCTGCAAGGAGTACAACAGAGTTTGGCCACGGTGTGTTCACTCCGCTCCACCCTCCATTCACCCATCAACTGCTTGGCACTCATCAGGTTACCACCTCCACAGGGAAGCCAACAAAGTTTGGCCATGGTTTCTCCATTCTGCTACACTCCTCATTTACTCTTACCAGTGTGTGCTAGGAGGGCAGATTGTATTGCCAAGGAAATTGTGGAATAGATTCTGCACATACCAGCCAACCTGGAAGTGCTAACTATCCCTCACCTTAAGAAACTCCCTGTAATTCCTTAACTTCTGTTAGGCCCTAGTGTTTCTCTAATTTCCCCTTTCTCAAGCAATTCTCTCACAACACTATATATGTGTCACAAGGTGGCAAATTTTTAGTGGAAATAATCAGGGTAATGGAGAACTAGTTGGAGTAGTATTGTTTTGTGATACAATATACTGTTGCTGACTATCATATGGTGATATTGTTTCTATTCCACTCAGCATCAGTTATTATCAATTTGTATAATACCTTTGATAGTAACCCCAATTGCACCCAAATCTTATTTGTGTATCGGCAATTGTTACCAACACTTGTCTGGAAAATAATTTCCTAATAGAATTTCTTAGTGCTTAAGAGGGAACAGATTGGTGAGCCTACTACGTTGTAGTGAAGTAAATAAAGTAAATAAAAAATAAAGAAATAAAAAGAGAAAATTGTCCCTAAAGAGTTACCATTTAGATACTATTCTTCAGCAGTTTGAAGAATTAAAAAAAAAAAAAATAGCATGTCATAATTTATCTGGGTATGAGACTAAACTTAGAATCAACATTTTAGTTCAGTATACAGCCTTGTATACTGGAAGAAAATAGTCACAAAGACAGGAAAAGAATTTAATGATACTTTTATATATAAATAGGGTTGGCAACTATCCAGCATAAAATAATAATGTAGTTGAAAAACGTTCTATATGTTACTATCAGTAATGGCAAGCAAACTTTGAGCATTAAAACGTGTGACAAAGAGACTGCTTATTTTGAACGGCAGGGTGATTAAGCTGCATGTATGTATTTAGAAAACAGACAGAAATTACATTAAAAAAAAAAGTATCTACCTTTTTATACAGAAATGCTAAAGGAAGGTACACTAGGAATAACAAGTAAAGAGTCAAGCAAAAGATAGTAATAGCAGGAACTGAGAAGCAATATGATGGAGACTAGACCTGAAGACGTTAGAAGGAATAATTCCCTTGATGCAGACAGACCTCATAGTGGTAGAATTGTAGTCAATGTAGGTAGGATCCTTTATTCTCACAGCAAGAGGAGACAGGTAGAAAATTAGCAACTATATTGCATACGGCCTCAGCTGATTAGGAGAGAGTAGGAAAGCAGTTAAAGTCAAAGAGCAGAAGCTATCCTTGGCCAAGTTTTGATTTTCCTGCTTGCCTTTCCAAATAAAGTACTTGGGAAATTTGATCTGATCCATCGTTTATCATATCTGAAGGGCAAGTCAGCAAATGATTAAATTGACCTGATGCAGTGTGTGGTTTCATTGGATACAGTCTCATGTGCAGAGTCATTAGATCAAACTGTCAGAATTGCTAGGATCTGTGGCTAGGCAATCCAGTAATATGAAGAGAGAGACATAAGAGTTTTTTTTTTCTTCTTCATTATTTTACTGATGTACATATGACTTCATTTTGCTTGGGTTTGCGTTCAAGAGAGCAGCTTCTACTCATTCTCCTACTTCAAATCTTGTTATTTTAAGTCTGTTACTGCCCTATAATTCCATGAAACAAGGTCACTATGAATACAGTAATTTCACAAAACTTTTATTGGTTCTGCTTATTGCAGAATATATGCAATGTTGACCACTACATATTGACACAAACTTGGAGTGCATAGAGCAGCAGACAGAAAGGGCATTGCATATCTGTTGAAGTGTGTGATGGCAGACCCAAGGAAGGAAAAAAAAAAACATGTTCTCAGGAAACTGAGAAAGCATAACAAGACTGTTACTCTAAAGAGATTAGGATAATGTATTCCATATGTTTAGGAAACAGGGATGGATAAAGGAACAGGTTAGATTTACCAGGAAAGGAAGAAGTCAAATACTCACAGTGGAGTTTTGTCTTGCTGTTGTTTTTAATCAGAAGCGAAAGTGAGGAATTAAGTTCAGAGGTACTTTAATTGAGTTTTAAAAAATTCTATTAGCTGGAATCTGAACCCCTTACAATAATTCACTCCAAAGCATGATTAGTATTTGCCATGCATCACATTATCTTCTTTATCTTCTTATATGAAAAAGGCCTGTAGATAATTCTTTTAATTTATGGATGATGGAACACCTGTGGTGTTCTTTCTGATGTTATTAACAAAGATGATGCCAAAGGAACATAATAAATACAAAGTGAGGATTTTTAGTTATGTCTTACCTCCTGCACTTCATTCTAGAGTAGAGTGGTACAGAGAAACTGATACTCAAGTAAATTAGCTTATTTTTTCCATGAACCATTCCATCATGGCAGAGAATTGAAATTACTGTGGCTTTTCATTGTCTTTGAGATTTCCAGACTCTGAACTGAATGATACTGAATTTCTACCAAAAATATGGACTACGTATTTGTAAGGTCAAGTTAAAATTTGGCATTTAAATTTGTAAGCAAAGTTCTGAGAAATTCGTGCTTCTAACATAGCTACATTTACTTTAGGCTTATACTATAATGATGGCTCACTCTTAACTATTATTGCTATTTTCTAAAGCAGCTGCAAATAGTATAGATCTGGAATGAAATAATCCTGCATGCAGATTGACACTCTGTAGCAGTGTAAAAACATTGCCGAGGGACTCCTTAGCACTATTACATAAAAATGTGGAAATGTATAAAATATATTTAAATGTTGTCATTGTAAGATAATGTTGCACATTGATGCCTCTCAAAATGTCTTTCTCTTCAAGTATCTAATAAAGAACAAATGACTAAATGTATCTAACAAACTTATCTATTTAATTCTACACTCACAGCTTTGCTTGAGAAAAATCTGACTGACTGAAGCTAATATTATTATTTGTTCTAAGGGCTGTGTCAGGTGGACAGAAGAATTTAACAATAGTTTATGCTTTTTCAACAAAATAAAAGGAACATGAGCAAGCTAGACTCTATGATGATATCTAACACTCAGATAAAGCATTCTTTTCAGACTCAGGTAAATGGGGTATTCTTTTGTTTCTGTACAGATTTTCCCACCATTCCATCCTATCGCTATGTCATTCTTGTTGCTCTAGTTCAGACTGAATACGGCTAATCCACAATGGAATTTTTAAGTGCAGAAATATTACAGGATAGAGGCTCTTGGGCTTAAGTTGCTGGTATTGATTCAGAGATATTTTATTTCCTGTATAAATAAAATGTTATTGATTTTGCAAAATTGGAGAACTTGCCATATAAAATGCATGCTGTGGAGATGAAAGAATATCATTCCTTGTTAAAGATGAGCTATAAAAAAAGATAGTGCATGAAAGAGGACCTGATAGGAAAAAAATAAAATAAAATAATACAGAGTTTTTTCTTAAGTATAATCATAACTGAGGTTGAAAAGGACTGTTGGTTGGAGACTGTAGTCATAACCCCACCCCTACACACTACATAGAGACACTGTCTCTATATTTTCATGGTTCGCTTGTACTTGTTTCTACCTCTGTGCTCTTCTTTCTCACATTCTAGTTTTGTCAGAAGCTCCCTGTTTATCTATTCAAGCCTCCTGACACTGTTGCTTGATTACCTGTTCATTAGGATGGACCTTTCCTAAATTTGGAGGAGATAATCCTTGAAAATCAGCTAGCTCTCCTGGACCTCTTTTCCCTTCAGAGAAAGAGTATCCTATGGGATTCTTCCAAACACCTTCCTAAACAGGCCAAAGCCTCCTTTTTGAACTCCAGGGCTGTGATCCTGCTCTGCTCTTTCCTCTCATGATCCTAATTCTACCATCTCATGGTCACTCTAGCCCTCTACCTTCACATTCTCCACAAGCTATTTCTTGTTTGGAAGTATAGGGCATGTCCCCTCACTGGCCCTTCAAGTGTCATGAAGTTATCAATATACTCCAGAAACTTTCTTCCTGAGCAATTTTCTGCTTTGCTGTTTAGTCCATCCAGCAGATACAAAGGTGATTAAATTTCCCCATGAGGATCAGAGCCTGAAAATACTTTTTCAGTTGTCTGGAGAAGGCCTTATCTACTAATTCTTCCTCAATAAGTGGTGTGTAGCAAACAGTGTCATGACAGTGTCATCCACATTACAAATTAATTTTATATTGTATGTTGTACATTAACTTTACAAATCCTATTTAAAGTTGTTTGCCAGGCAAGTCCTTCCAAACAGATACTTCATACCACTAAAACTGCGTGCTATCCTTTTCGAGCATTCAACATCATAAGTCCTGTTGCTGGACTCTTTATTTCTTCATGAGGAAATAAAATAAAAAATAAAAATCTAGAGGTAATAACTGAAGACTCTGGTGTTGATTGTAATTGCATGTTCTGTTCAGTAAAATTTTATTTAGGCTAATTTTCCAGAGCCTTATTTTTTATAATTGACACTCCTCTCTTACAGGCGTGATCTAATTAGATTCCATGTCACTCAATAAAATTGGAAACTTCATTTAAATGTAAATCACAGCAGTTTGGAAATGTACAACCTGAATGAGCAGATGTGCTGAACAGGATTTTTAATTCTTTAAGTCAAGCAAAGTATATAATATGAAACAATGTAATCTGTATGAAATAATTCCACTGTACTTTATAGCTGACTTCACATAAATGAATGTCTTGCATTTTTTTACCTCTGCATGCTTCAGAACAGGAACTTTTATTTTCTACTTTTCAAGTGGTTATGCAAAGGAAAAAAAAGAATGTGTGCAGTGTGCTGCTTTCTCTTGCGTTGCAAATTTATATGACTGTGACTTGTGAAAAGAGTAGGAGCAAATTACTGTTTACAACCTAGAACATATATTAGAATTTATACCAAGCATCCAAATTGATTGAGAGAACTTCAGGACAGACTTAGCTTCCATCTGTCACACACACACGAACCAGATTGCCTGCAAAGAATTTAGGTTTCCTGTGATCTTGCTGTGTACTGAGTGAAGTACTGTCTCCTTTACTTATGTCATTTACAACATGAATAGAACTGTATTACTGCATAGAAGATGGCTAACCTGGTATAATTTAATTAATTTAAGTTACATGAAAATGCTCCTATATAGCAATACTTAGGGCTGGTGATGGACAAAAATATAGATACAGAGCAAAAACCTGCAAGAAAACCAGAGATGAATGGGAAATCATCTCTATTTTCCTATTTAATGTTACAGTTGTAACACAGTTTTTCCAACTATCAAAAAAAAAAATGCTGCATCTTCTATCATCAGGTTTCCTTGCTTTCCACCATATTCCCAGTTATTATGAAGAAATATATTTATTTTATGGTCTTATATAAAAAACGCCAACAAAGACATTAATCCAACCTAATTTTAAGGAGTGGAAAACTTTGACCTACTGAAACTACAAAAGATTGCTTTTCTTCTTTTACTATTGACTATCTTGAAACAAGGATTTCAGCGCAAGATTCAATCCCGCACTTTCAGTTTGGGTTGTTTTTACATTAGTTAAATGAAACAGCAAAGAAAAATAGTGGGAAATATATTAAAACTTAATATATTAAGACTCTTTTTCAAAACTACCTGAGGGATTTGGACACAGTTCTTAGATTTAATGAGAGCTGGACGTTCAAGTCCTTTAGAACTTTTGGATCCCTCAACCCAAGCTCCCTGAGAAAGAAAAACAAAACAAATGAACAAACTGAAAACCCCAGTCCTTTAGGTTTTACATCTTTACTTTTCATTCTCTCCTGTTCTCTCATTCTTTTAAACAGAAATTTGTTTAATCTTTTTTTGGTCATTCTGAGACCAACTTGTTTTTGTGTTCTATTATATTCCTATCAATGTCAAAATTATTCATGCCCATGAATTAATGAGGATGTAACAATATTTATTACAAATAGATGTGCTAGAAAATGTACCCCAAAACACTTTGGCCATTCTCTCCAAATCCTGAAGCAATAACGTGCTGCATGGTTCTTATTGGAAAGTTTATTATTTAAAGCTAATGATAAATCACATGATACTATCTTCAGGGTTAGCAAAACCTGAACGTAAAGGAATTTGTGTGAAATGAAATGTGAAGCACAACATTCAGGTTAGTGTACCTATTATTTTTAAGAACATCTTATTAGAATTTTTATGAGGTGATGCCAGTTTGCTCCTTGCCTCTATTCAATTAAAAGAGATTTTAGCATTAAGTTTATTCAAGTAAATCATTATTTCATTCATGCCATATCTTCTCTTCATGAGTGTTCTAAAAACAGGATTGCTCTCTTGACATGTGGTAGAGCTATGGCAGAAAACAGAAAAGGACCGAAGAACAGATATGTATCCCCTTTGTTGTTCATGTGTTGATTTTTCATTTTCGTATTTTCATGAGTATCTTTTCCGCACATTGCTTTCTCTTAAAAAGGTATAGTATCAAAAAGGATAGAAAAGACCTTATCTGTAACAATGTATAACAGTTTTTAGGGCTAATATATTCCTGGTATAAGTGACCAACCTAATTGATGTAATTTCCAACACTGGGGTGCAAATGCTCAAGCAATGTCTTCTGCACTGATAAATTCTTTAAAGGTCTTTCTGTATGACAGCAGATTGTGTTAGTTTTAGTGCTATGTTCATACCTTCAAGAGCTGAATTAACAGAAACTGTTAACAAAACAAAGATCCCAGATTTAACTACACCAGTAAGCAAAAAACA
>JAUBNY010000305.1:115177-130540 GCA_032275445.1 Crypturellus soui | reverse complement strand
CTTTCCTTTCCTTTCCTTTCCTTTCCTTTCCTTTCCTTTCCTTTCCTTTCCTCTTTCCTTTCCTCTTTCCTTTCCTTTCGCTTTCTTTTCCTCTTTCTTTTTCTCTTTTAAATTAAAAAGTCTTTTAGTCTTCCTTAGAGAGCTTTAAGGACATATCCACTTCAAGAGATATCCACCTCAAATCTCTGGTTGACTCAAGGGCCTGTCATGAAAACAAAGATCACTTCCACAGTCTCATGCATTAACAGCTTTTGATTCTTGTTCTTGTAATGGCAGTGAAAAAAAAGATCTAACTGAATGCAATGGTTAAATTCAGAAAGTTATACTTGCATTCTTTGTGACTCCTTTGACTACTCTTAAATGCATTGAACAGGCAATTTAGTCTCATTAGGTCTAGATTCTTTAGGAAGGTATTTCTGTTGATGCTGTTGTTATTTCATCACAATAAATGAGTTAACACCACAGATCGTTCATTGCATTAACATTTCAGTTTAGCCTGTATGTTTAATAACATCTTTGAAGTGATAGAAGAAAGGTTGAACCTGGAAAAAGATTCAAAAAAGTCTTAGATTTGCTTAGTACTATGATTTGATGGACCAAAATCTCAGTTTCTACTTTTATTGATATTGGGTATTGGATATTTTATTGATATTGGAATTTTATTGATACTATGAAACTTTAAGGCTCTGTGTTAAGTAGTCTTTTTGTTTCTTATATTTCAAGGATGGTACAAGCAAAGAAAAAGTAAGGAGAAAGAGTAGAAAATAGTTTGTTTTTAGAGGCAATACAGGGAAAAAGTGACCCTTCATATTGATTGATATATGAAATTCACTGCATTTCAATACAGTGCACTGTTTCTTTTGCCACATATTGAAGTCAGAATCAATAGTTATTATAATTTCATAAATAAGTGGAACAAAAAGGAGGTTTAGCTTTCAAAATGTACATAAAACAGTATCTTAAAACATTGATTATTTCTATTTTTTATGAAATAAAAGGTTTAATCAACTACTTTTGTCAGTGTTAACACCGTTGAAAACTTTCTTGAAGGGAAAGTTGTTCCTAGTATCACAATGAGAAGCCTAAATCTCTGAAATCTCTGAAAGAAACAGTATTTAAGGCATTATATTTCATGTCACCTACCACTTACATGCTGTCTTTTTCAGCACTGTGATGACCTTTTCCTTAGGTTGTGTAAACACATATTGGCATCTAACTCCATCCACATATGCTTCTATAGGGGCCAGATATCTACATTTTGCAGAGGGCCAAGCTACTGAAAGCTAGGTTAGCATTGTTTGAAGTCCCCTGTTGCTTCACCATTGCAGGAAAAGAGACGGGAGGTAGGACAGCAGTCCTTACTATTGCTGCTGAAGTTTAGAAGAGTTTGTTGTCAGTATAATTTAGCAGATTTGTAAAAACCGTACGACTTTCCTGAACTCTTCCTCTTCAGTGTCCTTCCTGAGCCATTGTGTCTTGCTACTGTCACAAGTCCTTGCTTGTCAGTCAAATTGCCTACCATAGTCTGGCATCACTATTTATAGTTGCAGGAGTATCTGGTGCTTTGCATGAGGCATTACATTAGCACAAATTATTGCTAGCTAGTGGTGACATTCACCTTGGATACGCCACATCATGATGTCATTTGCTACCCAAGGTACATGCAGGCTGTCAGATGAAGTCAGTTAGCTTTTGGTGACCCCAGGAAGATGGAAATTTCCAAACTGTAATTAGAAACTATACTAATCTCTAATCGAAATCTAAACTAAAGAAAATTCAGTTTGTTTCTCAACATTCTGAAAAGCTTGATTAGTTCTTTGTCTTTTCCATCATATCTTCAATTGCATATAGGAACACTATAATCCCTTTCTAGTAAGAAATAAACATCTAAAAAGTGTATGAGTAGGTAAACAAATTAATGAAAAGCATATAAGGGTTTGAACATCTAATGCAGCACTGATCCTGCAGAAATTGCCAGTGCTTTTATTCACAAGAAAATGTCCTAATACTTTGCCTGTCTTTCACTAACTAACTGAAACACACTTCCAAGGTGTGTATAATCATTCCCCAAAGTCAACTGAAGTATCTTCTGATTATTTTAGAGAGAGTAGATATATATTAAATGCCATTATGCTCATGCTGTGTCATATAAACTGGTAAAGTTAATGGAGTTGGTTAAAATAGTTTCAATTTGGCTTGTAACAGAGCAGCATAGGATCACAGGATGTCATTTTTTCTACTTTTCCAATACCCCTGCATTACAGTTTCCCTCTGAGTTTGCAAGAGGGCACTGGGCATTTATATTGTTTGCTCTTTTTTTTCGGTCTCTGCCTAGAAGATGTTCACTTAAATTTTAAATAAGGTTATTTTTATCATTCTGATGCATAAAACTCCAGGTTTAATTTGCTCCTTGAACAGTTTTAACATTTTATTCCTTGAGAAATAAATAAATAAAAACAGGAAACAAACAGACAAAATGGAACTAATTGATCAAATCGAGAAATCTATCTTTCGACATGTTGCATTCATGACTTTTTGAGGACTGGTAAGACCAATGATATCCAGAGAACATAACTGATTTTTTTGCTTAATGCAAAGTACTCAGTTCTTGCATTTTAAATTCATTTTTGTTTAGTGTGTGTATTTTATTATGATTTTTTTCCACAATATGCTTTTTAGATTAAAACATTTCAGTATTTGATCCTCTACTGAATATAGTTCAAAAAATGTTCTTTTCACCATTCACTAAGATTGAAGTAGACAGATGTCTCTTTTGTTAAAAAGTAACATGGCCATTTTAGAAACTTAAATGTCTTCATATGGATTATTAATAATATGTTCAACTCTTTTAAGAAAATATTAATTCTTATAAATAGATTTCCCTTTAACCTATTCCCAGCCAGTGCAGACCAAAGCCTGAGTTCTGAAATGATCAGGATAAGTTTTCATTTCATAACATTTTATTTTATTGCTTCTGTACTTTTAGGTTACAGGCAGGGTCAAAGGAAATATCTTGGAGTCTGGAAAAAAAAATGAGATAACTCATATTACGTCTAGTTTAATGTCGCACAGAAATAAATGGTGTCTCTGGAAATCTGTACTGCTAGCTACTACTAATCGGCCTGCTTTCTTGAGAGCTTGAGTAAAAGACTGAGAATGGTAGTCTTGGACACTTGTGAATTGAGGTGATTCTTCCAGGCAAGAGCTGACATGAAGGCCAAAACTCTGTAAGGTTGTGTATTGTATTCATTTAATAAAATGCATTTTTCACTGCAACTACTAATCTTAAATATATTATGAATTATCACATAATTATTGTAATGGATTGTAAATAAATTGATTCAGATTTTCTGGGCTGGGCATTTCCTACTGAATCCAAAACTCGTCCACGATAAAATTGTTTTGTTCTTATTTTTTTCTCTTAAGAAACAATACAGTTCTGTAGTGTGGCAGTGTAATGCACATCAGCTTCTTTTCTTCGCACTGTTATAGATTTCTAAGGACCTCTGTTTACCCCCCATCACACAAGTAACAAGCCTCAAAGACACTGGTTGTCTCTTCAGTTTTTTTCCTGCTGTTTTGTTTCACTACAGTAACTTTTTTTACAGCTACATACCTCTAAGTAATTCTCCACTACCATAGGCAGCACCAACAAATGAGGACCTACTCAATGAGCCAAAGAGCAGAGGAGAAAACAATTGGTGATTGAGTTTTTTAGTAGGAATGAAAACCTGAAATCCCGCTCTTCCAAGAGTACAAGCTTGTTGAGACACAGAAATGCCTTAAATGCAACACGGTAATGAAGTCTGGTTCAAAATATGATCCAATCTGATACAATTGCTACCCAATCTGATACAATTGCCAAAAGATAAAGTTAGTGTGCTAAAGCTTTCAAAGACAAAGTGTAAATGGAGAAGGAGGGCGAATCCACAGGCTCTGAGGACCTTGGTGTCCCATCTCTCTCTGGGCACAGTTTTCAGGGATCTGAGTTGCTTACAGACTGATTAATATCGCTAGGCTTTACTGTTTCATTTATACAGCTTCTAAAAGTTGGAGGGCTGTTTGGTTGGTTCTTTCTTTCTTCTTGTCATGCAGGTAAAATGTAACTCAGCTCTCGCAGGAGGAGGAAGTGGTTGCAGGATGATAACAATTTCACAGCTTTTACCTCCTCTGAAGACTTTTTCCTTGGCATCAAATGAACAATCATCTGATCCAGAAGCCCTGGAGGGCACCACTGCAGTCTCAAACACAGTGATAAAATGCTCTCAGCTCTGCATCGTTTTGCCATCTATCACAGTGTTATTGGCAAAAGAAATAATAAGTACCATTGGGTAAGATATTCTGGCCAGTCTAGAAGTGGGCATTAGTTTTACGTTTCTCACAAACTCCTGCCCACAAATTGCCAACCCACTTCTTCTTACCCAGTAGATGTGAGCATCAGGAGCCGCTAGAGCTCCTTCCATGAACTTGGAGATGTCTACCCAGACAGCCTTGGATCTGACAGCTTCACGTGGTCAAATAACCTCTGCTGCTGTAGATGCCCGGTGTGGTACCCCTGCCGGCTACTCCTGGTTCACTGCCATAACCAGACCGATATAAGACAATATAATATGCTCCCGTATAATATTTACCTTGTTCTTATAATTCAATACTTACAGCATAGTATTTATTTTCTTTTCCATACCATGTGGTATTTTAGATTTTTTTTTCACTATGGGGCCTATTAATTTATAAGCGTATTAATTTATAAGGGTCTTATGAAGATAATAGAGAAAGAAGCCACATCTAAAATGACAAAATATTACAGTAGGAAGATTGTTTTAATTAAAATGTTACTAAAATTTATCTCAATACATTTTTTTCAGCAATACCATGCAAGCAAATAGGCCAAATAACCAGATGAAACTTTTGCCTTTAGTTAAAATCCAGTGTAAAGAGATTTACATTGTTTTCCCACACCTTTTAATATATGAGTGCGTGTGTGTATATATATATATAATTCTCTCAATATATAAATATATTCTATAGAAATTCTCTATATATAGAATGACATTTTGTAATTTTGTCATCATACTATAAATGCTCTTGTAAATTCCAAATTTTTCTGGTTGCAGGATGAAAAAAAAAAGAAACAACATGGAGACAGAACTTCTGTCTTTAGCTTGTTTTCTTTCTGTTTTTTTGAAGATAGATTATGTCCTCCCTCACTCTCAATTTATTCTTTTTTTTAATATATGACATGATCTCTTACTGTCATTTTTTAAATCTAAGTCCACTGTTCCTTTAAGCATCAAAAGAGAAGAATATCTAAGTACCAAATATAGTTCACAAGCACAACCCATATTCCTCTTCCTGTGAACAATAAGAAAACCTGTTAATTAGGACTGGCTATGCTCTAAGCTCCCCTCTCCCATGACCATTGGTAATATCAAATGAGTGCCAGACTGCTATGGTTTAGCCCCATGCTGTTGCTCATAATTTGTCTGCCAGAGATAAGGACAGGTGCCACGCCGGGTCTGCAGGATGCAAGTAATTCTTTATGTGGAGGAATGGTTGTCTACAGCTGTTACAAATGTCTTCCTCACATGCCTGTACTGCATCTTGTTTTAAACCATATTTTCTCTCTTTGTGCCTGTGAAGTACCTACCTTTGAGGGAAAGAAGAACTAGGAAAGTGATTCAAATCAAGCAAAACTGTGCTTCAGTAAGCCAAATCAGAAAAAAAGGTTCATTTTTCCATTTGTAACTGTGATTTATTTCTCAGTTTTCTGTCACCTCCTACAGCTGTAGTGCCAGCTTTCCTCAAAGGCAAATCTCTTCAGGTAGACAGCTTCAGCAGTGATTCATTCCCATTTTTTGCATTTGTTTTTCCTCATCTTTCAAGGACTTTAGATAATCTCCTGTAGGGCCTTGACTGAGCACATGTCTGAAAAATTGACATTCCCGAGTATATTCAATCTTGAAGTAAGTTACTGAACTTTGTACATGATGACCCTAGCTAATAAAATTTTCTAGGTAAGAGTAAGATTATCAGTTCGGGATGTTTCTAGGAATAGGTAAAATGTATGTGTCCTTTAAGAAATAAAAGCATTTTTTCCAGTGTGAAATGTTTGTTACTCCCTGGTAGTAATATCTTCCCTTTGAAGTGATGGTTCTGAGCGTTTTAAAGGCTTGCTCACCAAAAATAAAGTAATAGTGATGAATAGAAAGTTTTTTTCTAGTCAGGAGGAAGGTTGATACTGAAATTCCAAAGAGCAGACAAAACTGATGCCACAAAAGAAGATGAGTCATGGTGCTCACTGGAGCTGTACTGAGTTATGTCTTTATGCGTATGACTGTAAGAATCAAGAAAACTTCTATCCCAAGATTGAGTTTTGTGAAATATCCATTCTCACACAGAGGAAATGTCTCTTCAATGGTCACAGAGAGAAAAAGTCTCTTTAATGGTCCACAAAAAATACAAAATAAAAAGGTTGAATACTCAATAAAGTGATTCAATAAAGAGATAAAATACAATTATATTATCGGTATGAATATGCCACGTGAAACCATAGGTGAATTCTGTTATTACTGCTTCAGCACACAGTGATGTGTGAGATGTTCACCAAATGCTGGTCAGCAGAGAGAGCTGGCTGGGGACTCCTTGCTCTGAGCAGCAAAGGCTGAGACATCAGTGGAGGACCTGGCAGTTCCCATTTTCATGCCGAGTTCTTTGCACGTTTTTTTCTGATTGGTTTTCCCCCAACTCCAGTTTTGGCCCATAATTTCCTTGGTCCTCTTCATGGTACAAAATATGCCTACAGGTTTTTGGGTAAATATTATGTTAGTTACATGTTTTTCAGAGGTTCATATGCACATGCAAATATTAAAGAATTATTTTTTCTTTTGTTTAAGAAAGAGAAATGATGGAAAGGATATTCGAAAAATTTATCTGAGTTATTCTTAAATTTCTATTAGTCGACTATTTATACTAAAACTGAAAATTACACTGACCACACAAGCCCACACTGATAATATATAAGGCTGTGGAGAGGAGGGAAGGGAGAATCAGAAAAAAAAAAAAAAAGACAAAACTGAAGTGTCTCGCTGATACTGTCAAAAGGTATTTCATCCATATTTGATATGGATTATTTGATGAGATGGGGCCCAAATTTAGCCCTGGAGTAAACAGAGAGAATTTCCAGAGATTGGAGAAGTAACAGAATCTTTCAACATAATCTTCATTTCCTTCTTATTTTGCAGCAAGAAATAGGACTTGCACTACAGCTATGTCTCTCCATAAAAAGGCATGAAGAAAGAGCAAGGAAACCTTATTGAAGGGAATAGCTTCTTCTTAAACAATTTTGATTTTTCGTTTTTTTCTTTATTCACTTGATGTTAGTAATCATGGAAAATCAATGAGATGCAATTTCAGAAAGAAATGAAAGGAATGCTGTTCCCATCTTGCACAAAACTGTATTTCCTTAGTTAAGCATAGAGGAATGTGGACTCCTGTCTTCAGTAAATTTATAAATTCTACCACATCTATCCTGCTTCTGGGGCATTTACACACTCCCATTCAAAGCATGCAGAGGACTTCTTTACAGAAACTGATGTGTTTTTTTTTCCCCAAAAAATAAAATTTTACCCTGTTTTGTTTAACGCTCCTTACAGAAACTTCGCTGAAAAGAAAAACAAATGTCAATGTTCCTAAAGAAAACTTAGTTTAAAGAGTGAAAGAACGAATATTTGAGAAATCATGATAATATCCCAGATTCACAGCTAATTATGTTTGTTAAGTGCTACTATGTCAATGTTACACTTACAGAATGTGCCTGAACACATCTGTGTCAATAGGAAGCTAAAAGAAGAAAATATCCATTCAGAAATGACTTTGTGTGTGTAATGTCTCATACTGTCATCAGCCGAACTGTTTTGACTGCTCTGATAAATCATTAAATTTCTATAGTTGGAAGTAGTTTATATGTACAATACATATTTTTGTATATTGGGGGACAAAATTAGGAAAACTTGTTTTTGTTTCTTAAGTGAAATATGTTAATGAGTAGTCCTTTCACTGTTGCATTCTTTATTTTTCCACACTGAGTTTGTTCGATGCTCTTGCATAGTATCAATTTCCACTGTTTCTGAGATCAAAATTTTTAGCTGCCATCACAACCATCACTGCCAACATTACAGCTTCTCAATGTAGCTTCTCAAGAGGCTTATTTTGTTCCTCATGAGTCCCCCTAGCTCCTGCTGCACTTATGCTCTATTCCTAGAATTTATGCTGAAACATGGACTGCTAAAATAACAGACTGCTAATAGTTTTAAAGAAAAGACAACCTCATATTCTGGAGTACATTCCCCCTCTGGGGCAAAGCTGCAGTGAAGTAACATTCTGCAAAAGTTCTGTGAACAGTCAGTCTTTCCTGAGAGGCTATTATGTTATGAAACTGAATCAGATTATTTTAATAGACTTAGGGTAAATTTCTGGTTTCATTAAAATCAGTGGAAGTTCCATAATTGATTTTGGTGTATCAGCATTTAATAAAAGATTTCCTTTAGAGAACTGGAAATAAAGTTGCCAGAAGTACCTGAATTATTAACATTATTAAGCTTAAACTTCAAAAGTGATTTAAGCACTTAGTGGTGAAAGACTCACCGATGACAAGTGCAGTATATGATTCTTATTTATGCATTTTGGAAAAGTGCCCTGGATTTACTCTGTATTTGAACAGGTATCTTAATTATTTATGCTAATCTTTGTCCTCTTGCATATATTTCAATCTTTTTCAAAGTTTTCAGAATTTAAGCTTTTATGTTGTATATTAATAATTTGATCTGTTTTTGCTTTCTGTCATTTGTTAATAGTCTTTTTATGCTATTTTTAATATGTTCTGTGTTATATATTCTGAATGTCAACCACAGTAAGGAAAACAAAATAAAAATACAAACATACCTACATTAAATTCCTACATCCACATAGCCAGTCTGCTGGCTTCCTCCTAGTCCTAGAGTCCTGTTTTCTCCTTGTTGCCTCTCTGCTTGCAAAATGGGCTTTAAATTTCTGTGTCCAAAATCACAGTAAATGCAGGATATCTCTCACTCCCACTTGTATGGTTCAAAGAAGTGTGAAATGGGATTTGAAATAAAAATGTCCTGTGCAAAGGAAGCTGATTTGAGAAGGAAAGGTGAGAACTTCCTCGGTCACTGGAAGCTCCTGCACTGTGGATACAGAGCCAGAGAAATTACAGAGCAAAAAGGCAAAATAACTTTCCCTTCTGCTAAGGATTTTTCCCTGTTGTGGTATGTCTGAATTAATGTTCAGTACACTGAAGTCTGTCTTTAATGTGTCCTGCAGGGAGTTTTTGTCTGTCTGGAGAACAGTAGCACAGCTATCCAGATACGGGTTTAAATCAGATCACCATCCACTCACTTCAGCTTTCAGTTTTGAATTCCTATAGAACTACAGTTCATAGAGCTATTAATATACATTGTTTCTGAATAAAAAAAAAAAAGAGAAAAAAAATAAGGGATTTTTTAGCTACCATGTTTTCCATCTATTCCATCAGGACCTAGGGGAATAGTGTTTGGCTTTAAGGGAATTTTAACTGTAAAACCCAGGAGGCCATTATATTTATTGGAATTATTTTAGGATCAGTTTTAGAGAAGGAAAAGTAATCTTAAAACACAGCTAATAGAACAGTAGACAATATAACTTTTATCTTTTTTATATTGGGAGAAACATGTTATATGTATGACAGAGCTCAGGGAATCATTTCTTCCTTTATCTACATACAGCATTCAGTAAATATGTACTTATTCCTTATCCTGTTCATAATGAGAACAAGAATTGCTCTTTTATCCCTGGAATCAATGAGAAAAAAATTTTCTCACAGGTGTATGCAGAAAATCAAATTTTGTTCCCTGATTTATAGGTGGGTGACTTCTAGAGGCAAGCACTTGTTACATAAGAAATTATGGCAATTATGTGCACCTTCCATATAGCCTTCAAATTATGATCTACAAGGTTCATATGCCTGTGCTTGTAATCAACGGTATATCCCTTTGATAGGGGTAAGGTGTCAGTATAGAAGGAGTTTTAATCTATTCTAACATGAAAACGGATATTCATTCTGAATCATCTTTTTTTAAAAACTTTTTGGCCCATCCCTTGTTCCCTCTCCTTAATGCCTTCAGAACTTTAGCCAGCTAAAATACTAGACCAAGAAAGTCATTCACATTTCCATTGTTACATAGAAAATGAGTAAAAAGAGCCTTTAAATGGTTACTCATTCTTACCAAAATATCCCTGCATCAAGGCCAGATAATTTAACTAGAAAAAGTTCAACTTTTTAAGTCATAGAGAAATTTTAGAGATCTGGAGTTCTCAAATGGAATTTTCTGTTGCAAGTAAGGAAATCTGAAGTTAGAGTAGGTTGCCTTGTCAGGATGATCTTTGAATATTGATTGTACAACCCCTCTGGACACCTCTTCCAAGGCTTAACCACTGACCCCAGGGAATAATAATTCCCCTCTATCTGTTTGGAATTTTTTCTTTCTACAGCTGTTGTGACTGTTGCCTCATCATTTGGCCATACATCTCTGAGAAGAGCTTGGCTCCATCTTTTACTTAACACCATCTTCAGGTAGGTGAAGACTGAAGTTGTTTGGTAAATCCAGCCCTTCAGGCTCTCTTTGAATGTCATGTGCTGCATGTAACCATGTAATCACCTTAGTAGGTTTCTGCTGGATGCTCCAGTTGGTCAGTGTCCCTCTAGAACTGAAAGACCATCTGGACGGTGTACTTCAAACACTTTATCACTTCAAAGACAACCTGTTACCTCATTTCAGGATACCCAGGTCCTTTTCTGCAGAGCTACTATCTAGTAGTAATATTATAGCTACCTACCACATATTATTATTATTATTATTATTATTATTATTATTATTGTTACTGGAGATATTCTGTTTGATGTATCAGACATTTGAGCGACCTTTGCTGAACTTCATGAGGTTGCTGTTGGTCTATTTCTCCAACTTTTTGAGGTCCTTCTGAGTAGCTCTGTACTTTCCATTGTATCAAACATTCTCCCAGTTTGGTGTTGTCTGTCACGTGCAGTGAGCATCCTCCTTACCCTCACCCAAAGCATCAATGAAGCCATTAAACAGTAAGTATAAACCTCTGAGAAACGTTATTCATAACTTTCTACGAGTTAGATTTTAAACTGTTGACCACTATCCTTTGAGTTAACCAGTCCAGACAGTTTTTCACTCACTGTACAGTTCACCTGTTATGTCTACCTCTCCCACATTTAAGCTACAAAGATGATAGGTAGATCATACTGAGAGCCTTAATGAAGTCAAGCAAAGCAACATCCATTGCTTTATCTACAGAGCAAGTCATCTTATCATACAGGGCAGTCAGAGCAATCAGACATGAATTACCTTTAGTAAATCTATGGTGACTGTGTACAGTCCCTTTCTTGTCCTCCCCCTGCAAATTCCTTCTGTATTTTTGAGAACTGTTCTGAAACTATCTATCTGGTCTATAATTCACCAGATACTCCTCTCTGTCATGGTAAGAGATAAGAATAACATTTGCTTTATTTTAGTCATTAGAGACTCCCTTACTTGGGCACTTGAACATTTCAAAGATGATAAAAAGTGGTCCTGAAAAGACATCAGAGAGCTCTCTGAGTATCCTTGGATGCACCCCACGTGGCCCCAGAGACCTGCATAGGTCCACTGTGTTTTATTGCTCTCTCCCTCATTTCTCCTCTACTCTGTTACTAGCCACAAAGACCCAAGAGACCTGACCTAACCAATGGCAAAAAGGCATAGGCAAACAATACATAGGGTAGCTCAGTCTTTTTCATGAGGAGTGTCTGGCCTTCAGCCATGGGATTTGCTTGGTCTTCCTCCTATTTATGGTGTATTCATAGATGTCCATCTTTTCCTATTCTCTCTATTCTACCTCTGTCTCCTTGGAAGCTATTCCCCAATACCATCTTCTGTACAGCAATTTTTGGCATTTAGTTTGATATAGAGAAGAGCAGTGCTGCCACAGAGTCTATGTCATGCGTGGATGGGTGGGTGCTTCTTTTCTTGTTTTGTCACAGCGATTTTCTTCTAAAAGACTTTTGTTAATATGTTTCTGAGTATAGTGACCAGAGAAGAGTAAGAGAATGTTGGCTGTTTTAGCATGCATGTTATTAAAAGGAAAGCTAAAACTCTGTGAAATCTGGGATAATTTTATTTCTAATATATTATATTAGGTCTGACGTGCCATCATATCAAGTTGTGGAAGTTTTAGGCAGTGACAGAAGGAGCTATTTTTAAGCAATCAGTCAAAGCCTACTTGCCTTTTTAAGTTAGGTGATCAGGCAGCTGATCACCTGAATTTATGCATCCACTATTCTAATAAATGTCCACAAAGTCAGTAGCATTTCCTATTTTTCTGTAGTTAAGTAATTGATGAAAACAGCTTCTGGAATCTCAGTTTTGAATTAGATAGCTTTTTTTTTTTTTTTTTGCTGTAGGAAGGTGTTGCCTACGATTCATTGTATGCTTCACCAATGAAGTATAAAATCTTATCATGTTGCATGATAATGTTGTTTTCTTTTATTGGAATAATCTTTAGGTCACACTTCATGGCACACCTACTTCACTCTGAACCTACTAGAATTCCTGTGTGGGAGGTGTTGGGAAGCTCGAAAATGTTTCCATAGATACAAAGCAGGGCCATAGCAGCAGCGTTCAGTTGTGCTTTGCAAGCATTGACAATTTTTTCTATTTAGAGATAAGCTGTGGGATGCTACCAAAACAGTCTTTGTCCAGTTTTCTGATTCCAGAATATCTCTATTAGCAGAAATTGGCACGATTCCACTGTCACCAATGCAGTTATGTGACTCTATGAATTTTAATGATGCTTCTGGATAATACTGTAAAATAAGAGAATGCATCTACACAAGCTGATATGCAGTCAGTCTTGTCAAATTTTATTCAACTATCTGTAACACATTTTCTATATAAAAATTTAGGAATTACGGATGCCTAAGTTTAATACCGTTCATGTTTAATGTAAATTTACTTGCAACAAAGGAAATGAAAGTAAATATAAACAGGATACCCATTTTTTTATGAAAATGCACTATCCCTTAATTTTCTGTGTTCTTCTCTTACTGCCAACAGTTTCTCCAAACTCCATTTTTCCTGTTTTCTTTTCAACTCACTACTCTTCTGCTGCCTGTGTGTTCAATTCACATACTCTTTCTATCCTCTCTTTATCCAAATATAATTTATAGAGAGACTGCAGACTATTCACTTTGCCTCTACTGTGCTCCAGTGAAGACCATAGGGACCCCCTGAAATGAAACACTAAGGCTTGATATTAAAGTTCGTAATTGTTATTGTTATTGAATAGCTCTGCACTTGAGAGACAGCAACAAAGCAATGGCTTATTTTCTGAGCCCTTGTCCCAGAATTCACTGAACACAAGACAAAGTGGATGAATTATATGGGAAATATTTCTTTTTTATCTTGGAGATGGAAGTTTTATATGACCTGTGTTTGTCAGGTCCCTGAGGGCCCCCCCAACCCTGCTGGTCCCTGCCCTCCTGGTCCTCCCTAGCCCCAACCCCATCCCTATAGGCAGCAGGAGAATTAATTCTGTGCTCTGACCATGTGCACTGCTGCTGTGTTCAATTCCTAGTGATATCCAGCATCTAAGAAGACTCTTTTTATACTTCTTCTATAAGCAGATATGGAATATAATTAAGATGTTAGGTGTGATATTTAAAAAATGGCATTATATCTCCCATGGAAAAGAAGGGGACTAATTACTTCTCCCATTGAGATGTGAAGGACATACCACAGCATTATACTCAGTTTCCTTTATATCCTTCCATTAGTTTACCACAGTTCTCACAAAGCTTATCCAAAAATAAAAACAAACAAACAAACAAAATGAAAATAAAAGAAGTGGGAGAGGAGAATATAGATGTGAATTTACATACTATTCAGGCAAAAGATATTCTACTGCTTCGCTCCTATAATGAGCATGTCTGCACTATCATGTGATATAACTCTGGTCCTTCATACAACATTCCTCTTAACTGACTCCTTGGCTCCTTTCCACAGCACAGCAACCAGTGGCTGTAAGAGAAAACCTGGGAAAAGGTTGATCATATATACATTGCATTGGTTCCCTCTCTCTCTTCACCTCATACAGTCTTACAGCAGCTATACTCAACACCTCGCACCTCAAACTTCAAACTCTGCCACACAGAGACTTGAAACACACCTCTGACGTGCTGTGAAAATCCACCCTAGCAGTCTGTCCTGCGCTCCTGTTGCCAATTCTAGTGATCTGAGCAGAAGAAATATGCATGTGAAAAGGAGGCGTCAAAGCCACAGAGCTTGCAGGTTGTTGCCCAGCATGAATGCAGATAGTTTGCTCAGCGGAGTGCATGACATGGGTACAAGGCAATCTGCTTTTTTTTTTTTTTTCACCACAGAGATTAGATATATATCTTATTGATGATACTGGCATTTCTACATGCTCTAAGCAGTAAATATAATGCTTGGAGACACTGGCACAGATTTTTTTTTTTTACTATTTTCTCCCAAAAGATCAGATTTTAAAGTACTGCAGCACCTCAAAGGCATTAGGCATTTTGATTTTTAGCAGTTTTTTGTAACATTTAGAATTAAAAGCAGTCTTTTCAGTAATCTCAAAGGAAATGATTTTCTGCTTGGAATTTTTTTTGTTGGAATCAACTTGATAGATTTTCCTTAATACAGTTAATTTTAAAAATCAACAGAAGCCGATTTCATTTATTAAAACATCTTATTATTCAGATGACTACAAATCTAAAGATGTTGCAAGCTAGAACACATTTTTCCATAAAATTCTGAAATTGTCAACAGACCAAAGTCATCTTTTTCTTCAGGTCTATCTCTAGTTTTTCTCAGTAGTAATCAAAACCTTACAGCTTCAGCCCATCTAAATTTAAATAGCAATGCAGATAAAGGTCAAAGACACTGAAAGAAAGGAGGCTTTAAAGGACTGACACATACGTTTGTTCGCTATAGCATTTCAGAAGTGGACTGAAAATCACTTCAGTAGAGAACAAGAAGCTAAAGAACTTGTACTTTTTTTTTTATTTTGCAGGAGGAGAAGGAGGAGGGATAGTACTTTTCCTTGTTAGTTCCTTGCTTTCTTGTGGGTAGTTCTCATCATACAAAAGCCATTGATTTTCCTGGTCAGTTATTTCAGAGCTACACATGGGGTTGTTTCCATCTTTTCTTTTCTTTTTCTTTTCTTTTCTTTTCTTTTCTTTTCTTTTCTTTTCTTTTCTTTTCTTTTCTTTTCTTTTCT
>JAUBNY010000305.1:98979-113979 GCA_032275445.1 Crypturellus soui | reverse complement strand
TTTGTTTCTAATTATATTTTCCAAACTAAGAGAAATGTGCAAGGAACAGCACTCTGTATGGAGAGGAGAGTCCTTCTCAAACTGGGAATGCATTTCCTGGGAGAAAGTTGGCAAAATTAACTCCAGAATTTTCCAGTTGCTGATGTAGAAAGCTGTGCATGCTGTCCTCCATCCCAAACTAAAATTTGGTAGATTGTTTAATCATTGTTATCCTTCTATCTTCTTCAGACTACCATTCACAATGCCACAATAATGGCATTTTTAGCTTTGCACCCACTTTTCTTTGCTCCAAATTAATTTGGCTGTGTGTGTGTACCTTAAAAAAGATAAGTCTTTGTGGGATGAATAACAGCAGGCAGTGGAAGCTCAGGAAAAGCACACAATCCTAACCCTTTCCTTCATACAGAATTTCAACAATATACACAGGGAAACCAAGTGCAAAAATCAAATGGGAACTGGGGACCCCATATTGACAGACTGGTAGACTGCACAGATTTCTTTCCTAAAGAAATAAAACTCTTCTGACTTAACTTTCCTCCTCTTTACCCTCTAAAGCACAGGTGAAATATACGTGTGAAAGATGATAGCCCTCTGAGTCTGATGGCTTTTTTATGAGGTCTGTGTACTTATCCTGCATTTATGATAGCCTCTCAAAAAGATAGGACTAATCTCAGTTTGGCAAAAGAGGGTTTAAAGATGTTTTGACAGCTCTAATTAGTAGATTTCTAGATAGGGGATTTAATTTCCTGTCATAATAACATTTACAGGACTCATTAACTTAAGTTCTTGGTTAAATTTGTACAGTGGTATTAGCGAAAAATAGTATCCAGCTTCTGGATGAATAAATTTAATAGATGTCTACAGGACTTCTACATTTTCTGGGTTATTCTTAAAAGCATTTCATGTAAAAAAAAAAAAAAAAGAAAACAAAACAACAACAAAAAACCCTTACAAAGTAACCAAAGCCATTAAATAAAAATGTGCATTACCATCATACATTTTCTCCTTTGGAGGTCAAAGTTTGAAACTTTGGTCAGACCAAAATTACTTCTTGTTTAATTATATGTAGCCAAGGCCAGTGAAGACCTATTTGCTCATACTAACAAGAGTAGACATTTTATAGACAAGTAAATTTTATAGAGGGTTTGATATGTTTTCAGACTGAGAATTCCAGTCATCCATGAAATTAAAGAGTAAAAGGTTCCCTTTAAAGGAAACTTTTGCAATTATAGATCCTGTACATGTTTTCCAACATATTTTTCTGTATTTTTTTTATCACTTTTAATAAAAATGTTTATTTTAAGTTGTTGATATTACAATATAACTAATGGCACAGTAGGAAACTTTTTAAAACAATTCTGGTATATAAATAAATGTTGGTCTGGGCTGAAATCTGCCATACCTTTGTGGGTGTCACCCATCCTGCAAGGCTTTAATTGTGTAAAGTCAGTCAAGTATATACTTGGAGCTCTGTGGACAAAAAAATCTCATTCAATGAAAACGCGCTTTGCAAGGTCTCTTTGCTAATGTCACACTGCTATTTTTGAACATCATAAAAAGTTGGAACAGCTTCTGAATGTTTTATTTAAAGAAATGAGGTCCCGCTTCTGTGAAAAATTTCAAAATAGAGTTTTTAAAGTTAGTCATGGAGGTCTGTATTTAGACATCGGTAAAACTAACTGTATTTGTGGAGACACTGAGCTCCCAGAATTTCTGTTTATTTCAATGAGCACTGCAGCTGATCATCAGACCACTTAATAAAGCGAGAAGCTATTTTCTTCTAAAACAGTTTCTCACAGCCCAAATTTGACCACATTTTCTATTACCTATAGAGTCAAAGTGAATGAGACTCACTATCTAAGTAGCTCCAGGCTGTCACAGGTGCACAATTAGGGCAAAGGGCTATGTTTATACAAAATTTGCTGTAAAGGACTTCTGAAGTTATACTTGCTTCTCTTACCTCACTAAAGGGAAAAATCTGGGTCTTAGAAACTGAAGAGAAGTATTTGTGTAAGTCCCATAATTCATTATATCCCTAGCTGCCAGAAGTTTATCTGTCTCCTTGCCATCATAGCTGCAGTAGGTCTGCCAAAAACATAATGCATTCTGGCTCTATATATTACTTTCAGTATTAGCTTCCCAACACTGAAGTGTAATCAATAAATCTGGTCAAAAGTTTTTATTAAAATCTCTATATAAAAAAAAAAAAAAAAAAAAAAAGGTTTCCTAGCTGAATTTCAGCTGTTTTATGGGAAATCACTGTTAACTTTTTGACGTTAAATTATATATTTTTACCCAAGCTGAAACAAAAGATATTTGTCCATTATTAATATTTCACTGTAACCTTTACATAATCCTGGATGCAAAGGTATGCATGCATAATTGTAATTGTAACCCTGTAGTGCCTTTCATGTTTGTTTTAGTGTTTCCAAGGTTTTTTTGTTTGTTTGTTTTTGTTTTTTTTTCCAACTGTGAACTCACCCTGTCTCAAATCAGGCTGAAAACAGATCTAAGAATTTCTCAGGGTCCTTCCATTTGCGAAAACAAGGAATGACCACCCCCATGCACACCAGGAGATATGGTTTGAATTGCTTCTTTCTTAGTTGAGCACAAAACTCCTCTGGACGTAACAGAACACTCCACATGCAGTATGGGACAGCATACATCTACATATGAATCTATGCTTTGTGACCCTTTGGGTTTGAATACGGGATTTAACTATGCGATACAATATCTCATTGCTCCATTGCCATTTTCTGACATTATAAAAGATGTGTGTAGTAGGGGAGAATTGTTGGAATTTTCTTGTCTTAGGAGAGTCATATTTGCTAGCTTTTTTTGTGTGTATGGAAACCTTTCAATAGAGAGGGAGTCATTGAATCATAGAATCATTATCATTAGAAAAGACCTTCAAGATCATCAAGTCCAACTGTAAGCCCTTTGACACTATGCCTGTTAAACCATGTCCCTAAGCGCCTCATTTACACGTTTCTTGAACACTACCAGGAACGCTCACTTCACCACTTCCCTGGGCAACCTTTTCCAGTGCTTCACCACTCCTACTGTGTAGAAATTCCTCCTAATGTCTAACCTGACCTTCCCCTGGCACAACTTGAGGCCATTTCGTTGTGTTCTATCTGTAGTTATTCTGGAGAAGAGACTGACTCTTGCCTCACTACTACAAAGTGTACTTTCAAGTCGCTGTAAAGAGCAATAAACTCCTCCTCTTCTCCAGACTAAATAACCCCAGCTCCCTCAGCCGCTCCTCGTAAGGGGCCCCAAACTGAACACAGTATTTGAGCTGTGGCCTCATCAGCATCGAGTACAGGGGGATGATCATTTCCCTAGTCCTTATAGTGTTCCTGATACAAGCCAGGAGGCCATTGGCCTTCATGGCCACCTGGGCACAGTGCTGGCTTATGTTCAGCCACCTGTCAACCAACACCCCCAGATCTTTTTCTGCCACATAGTCCTCCAGCCACTCTGCCCCAAGCCTGTAGTGCTGCATGGGGTTGTTGTGATCAAGGTGCAGGACCTGCTACTTGGCCTTGTTGAACCTCATACAGTTGGTCTCTGCTCGCCAATCCAACCTGTTCAGATCCCTCTGTAGAGCCATCCTTCCCTCAAGCAGATCAACTCTTCCTCCCAGCTTATTATCACCTGCAAATTTGCTGGGAGTACACTCAGTCCCCTCATCTGGGTCATAGATAAAGATATTAAAGAAGACCAGCCCCAGCACTGATCCCTGGGGAACTCTGCTCATGACCAGTCACCAGTCACGGACTTAACTCTGTTCACCACCACTCTCTAGGTCTGGCCATCCAGCCAGTTTCTCACCCAGCAAAGAGCCCACCTGTCTAAGCCATGAGCTGCCAGCTTCTCCAGGAACAGGCAGTGGGAAATTGTCAAAAACCTTACTAAAGTCTTAAATAGACCACATCACAGCCTTTCCCTCATCCACTAGGTGGGTCACCTGGTTACAGAAGGAGATCAGGTTGGTGAGGCAGGACCTGCCTTTCATGAACCCCTGATGGCTGGGCCTGATCTCCTGATTGTCGCACACACGTTGTGTGACTGAGCTCAGGATGATCTGCTCCGTAACTTTCCCTGATACTGAGGTCAGGCTGACAGGCCTGTAGTTCTCCAGACCCTCTACTCAACCTTTCTTGTAGATAGGCGTCACATTGGCAGTCTCCAGTTGTCTGAGAGCTCCCCTGTTGACCAGGACTCCTGATAGATGAGGGACAGTGGCTTGGCGAACACTTCCACCATCTCCCTTTGAACCTTTGGGTGGATCCCCTCGGCCCCATAGACTTCTGGGTGTCCAAGTACAGTAACAGGATGGAATCATTCTAGTGTGTTTGTATGTAGTTTGCTACTCAGGCTTACTGTAGTTTACCGGAATAAAATCATAATGAAATTGAAAACTAACAAGTACATATTTTTTAAAAAATAGTCTAATAGATTTATAGTAATAAGTAGAAGTACTAGTATTTCTGGATATGCAGAGATCAGATAGTATGTTGAAATTAAAATATTGGATGAACTGAATCTTTTATACTAAATGTGATGGAAGTGTAACATATGAGAAACACAGTCATAATGTTAATAAAAGATAAAGACATTCCAAGAAATTCCATTCTGTTTGTGATATGAGGTGGCCTATTTTTATGTTGCTGGCAAGTCCCACAATACACTAATGTCGCTTACTCATAATCACAGAGGATTTTCTTTCAACCTAGATTTTTGTATTCTCAGAAATACTTCCTCATGCTTTCATATTACTGATCCTTTCAACTCTAAATTCAGATGGGTTCTGATTACCTTTTCTTACCGAAGTGAAGAACTAACAGGATGAATAACACTATGTGAAGGGTGACTGTCCATGGAAGGTAGTTTTATTACCAAAAATTAATGTTTCATATTTTCATATTCCCTTTAAAAAGCATGACATACATCTGTAAGAAAAAAATCCTTCAGGATCAAAAACTATTGACATATGAAGCATGATCTGTAGCTGTTATCAGTGAATTTATGTTTAAGAAGCATTTATATACAAAAAAAAACCCCAGGAAATAATAAAAAAGTTAAATATTTTCCACAAAAACTACCAAAGTTTAAGATCTTGAAATACCCAAACTTGATCAAAACTTGCTTTCTTTTGCATTTTATTGGTTCTGTATTTTCAGTTTTCTGTCTCTATCAAAGTCTTCTTACATGGTCTATACTCAATAACTTAAGAGAACTTTTTAAAACATATTAAGAAGTTTGGGGGCTTTCAAGAACTGTATTAATTAATTGCCCAAATTTTCAGACCTGCCTTTTAATACATAGTTCTTACTTCTTCATCCCTGGATGAAAAAGCAATAACACTTTACTTTTTAGCATGTTGGAAAATCATATGAAATATTATGAGCAGTAGCTCATAATGAGCTACCTCTGGTGCTCCAGATCCTTACCTGATGACAAAGCTTTACTAAATTTGGCAATATCCCTCTGAAATAAATGAAATTATGTTGATTTATGGTAATTGAGAAGCTGGCCACAATATTCATTCTGGAAGTTTTCTATGCAGTTTTATCCAGCTTAAGATCATGCCTCCAGAGTGCAATTTCTTTTACTCTGGCACTTTTTGTTCTAATCAGTTTTATTATAAATTTTGGTAGTTTAATTGTAAATGTAGATGCCAAAATATTTCAAATGTCTTGTATTAATATTATCCTTAGACATCAATATTAAAACCAAGAGGAATTTCCTGCAAATAGGCTATTTTATTGCTTAAAACAGGTTCTAAATGTAAACCAGAATTAATGGAAGAGATGAAGTTTCACTTTATCAGAAGTTCTTTCAAATAATTAACAATTCTCAGTATGAAGTTAGTAGTTCTCAGTGTGGTTGATTTACCTTAATACAAGATAGGACAAAAAATGTTATTATGAAAACTTACTAGATAAAGCTGTAATCCCACATCGGTACCTCCCTATTCTTTAAAATCGCCATAGTTCTTGATGGTTAAGCTCTAGGGTAACCACGTGACCAGCATAAATAAACCCCACTGCTCCACACATATACACAAGCACTGAAGTTGGAGAGCAGCTTGTTGGGTAAAATTTTCTGCTTATTTGAACTGCTAACATTGAAAACTGGGAGAAGAAAATAAAATAAAAAGCCCCATAGAATTAGAAAGTTGACTAAGATAAATCGAGTTCAACGAGGCAGTGTACTCTGCTCAAAGACCAGTCCTCAAATTTTTCAACCAACTTATGTGTGCTAGTCAGCCTAAAACAAATCTTTTGTAAAAATACAGTAGCTGTGTTCATATAAAATCAATAATTCAGGTCAAAATAGGAAACAAAACTCCTGATTGTCTCCCAAAGGAGGTCTTTTGCTTTTCCTTTTCACTGTCTATATAACACTTCTACATCAACCATCCGTGCAAGTAGAGCAATGTCATCAGCTACCTCTCTGATTGTTGTTCAGCATCCAAAAGTTAGGGAGGTCACTGCCTGCTAGAAAGACAACTGAGGTTTGAGTTTAATTAAGCAATTACTTTATACTATTTGAAGCTGTGAACAGCTGCTGAAACTGATTAAATACTGAAGCAAAGCCTGAGCTGCTTGATCAGTCCAAAAAGTCTAAAAATGTTATTACAAGTAAGGAGAAAAGTGATAAAGATTATTCTTGTCGTTACATAACAAATCATAATATAAAAACATAGGAGGAGTTACTTCCACTCTGACAAGAATGTTCCCAAAATCTCTTTTCTAAACTGTCTACGGAGATGATAGTACACAGAGCTTTACCTTTGTCAGACTCACAATTTGAATATACTTTTCTTAATTTAGATAAGCCAAATTTGAGGCCTCTCTGAAATGAAGAATCCAGGACATGAAGAGCCACGCGTGCCCTATTTTTTTTCCTGAATATTGAGCAGACTCAAAAGATAGTCTTGGGCAGTATTAAAAATTAAAGACAATGTTTTTTGGAAGATAGTAAAAAATTAAAGTCCCCTCGATTTTGGAGAAAAACACTGAAATATGCACTTACATTATTCTTGCTCTCAGTCAGGATAACATTTGCTGAGAAGAAAAATCCAATTTCATAATATCCCTTTAAGGTATGCATTATTCCTCCATTATTAATTAGCAGTTTATAAAATGGAGAGCTATGAAGCACATATGATTTGCCCAAGTCTGTTCAGATGTGTCACATCTTTAAGACTAGATCCAGGAATATGAAGTGTTGAATTTTAAATATGAACAATGAATCATTTGATGGAATTTGTGAAATGTTATTTCTATGTTAAAGGCACAACTTTGCAATGCACAAATACATATTTGGTATATGCCTGTTTTACAAAATTATTTGTGCATATGTTGAAATCACAACTTAGGTGTCTATTTTAGCTGAGGAAGAAGGTGCTTTCAGAGGCAGTTTTCATGAGCAGATGGAAGGAAAAGAAAATATGGTCAACAGCTTCAGTTCGTATTCATGATAGCAAGGAAAATTTTATTTGTCTTGCGTGCTACTCACTGGATTTTTTCCCCTTAAATTCCTAATAATTTTCTTTCTTTACTATGCTGAATAAGTCAGTGAAATAGTTGAGTAGTGCCTAGCTCACATATGTCAAATTATGAATTAGATTTCATATCTTTCATATATTATCTTTCTAATTTTTAACAAGTCAGATTCATGCACAAGTTAGCTTGTATGCTGTACTGACAGAATTTAGTACATTCCCAATCAAGACCTCTTTTTCCCCCTAATCAATTGAACATAATTAAATGCTAACGTGCAGCTTTTCTGAACTTACCCCTCCAATTTTGTGGAGCTGTTTGGTATTTAAATACCTTTAAATACCTAAACCAAGAAATTAGAGAAAGAGAGGTTTCAAATATTTTGCTGTTGCATGTGTTGTTGCAGAGCTAGCAAGACATGCTGTTTAATGATACTTAGAAACACTGAATTTTTCTTTCCTCAACACAGGAAGCCAAGTGTCTCCATTCAAGCCATAGTTTGCTGTCTCCATAGATGTTAATTAATAAAACTTCTGAGCTCTCTTAGTTTAAATTCACGTAAATTTTTGCTCTATTTATGATACCTTAAGCTTGATGATAGTAATTTTTATCCTTGCTATACTGACTGAATCCAATTAACATGCTCCCTGCTTGATACTATAAATAGCCTCATCTTTTCAAAAACTCTTAAAATCCTTTACGTTTTTTTTTTTCACGTAGGGTCTGATAACTTTATATATCACAGGTACATGCAGGAAAATAAATTGCTAAAAAAATAAAATAAATAAAAAAAAAACTGCATCACTTTGCCAAGTGTTGCTCATAGTGAAATTACATCAGGGAAAGAAAGGAAGAAAGAAAAGGGAAGGGAGAGATGGAGAAAGGAAAAATAAAATCGACTTTAAATAACCTGAGGTACTCTCAAAAAAAGAACTTGAATCATAAAAGACATTTTCATATATATGTGTGTGTGTGTGTGTATAAATACATAAAGAGTTACCCATCTTTTTTTTTTTTATCACACACCAACTGGATAAGCAAATATTAAAGAAGGGTAATGTTGAAGTCTTTAAGTGACATGGACCAAGGGAAAAAGAACATTAAAGTGCTGTGCTGCACTAAGAAAACAGTTTTGATTCTCATATGTATGCAGTGTGAACATTTGAATGCCAGTAAAAACATATTAGTGATTAAGCTTTGGATTATTTTATTTTAGTGTAGCCAAGATTAAAAATTAAATAAAAAAACATAACAGTAGGTGTCCCAGGCATGCCCAGGTGTAAGGGTCAGTACCCAGAAAAAAACTTATTGAGGGATTGTCAGAACTGTTTAAGAAAGTTGAAAGCTCATTAACCTTTAGCTTAAACAGGGATAAAGCACCTGAATGCTTATGACAACTTTGAAAATGCCAATTCTTTTGATGAAGAATACAGTTACCTGTTCGAGTGTTGGGCTTTTATTGTGTTCTGCTTCTGTTTGTGTTTTTTCTTTTTTCCTCAGCAAAAGGGGAGAATAGAGAATTACATAAACTCACCAACTAGAGCAACAGCTTAGTTAGAGACAAATAAATTGTGAGAAAAAATAGATACAATAGAAGGAAGCACTTTTGTTGTTTTTGTATGCCCTTGCAGGAATTCATGTGAGCAGGCATGCATGCAAATATATATAACACAGGAAGTCCCACTTCCATGTGAGGAAGAACTTTTTTGACTTTGAGGGTGACAGAGCCCTGGAACAGGCTGCTCAGAGAGGCTGTGGAGTCTCCTTCTCTGGAGATCTTCCAAACCTGCCTGGATGTCACCCTGTGCCATGTGCTCTAGGTGACCCTGCGAGTGCAGGGGGGTTGGACTAGATGATCTCTGGAGGTCCCTTCCAACCTCAACTGTTGTGTGATTCTATGTATATATACAGATTTCGAATTGGAGTGGTTTCACCTTTTCTTCAGGCTCACCTCTCAAGGAATTATGCAGTATTTTTCTCCCAGAAACAAGTGAGAATGGAGAATATGCTTTCCACGATACTCTTAGACTATGTATAACTGAAGAACCTGCATGCAAAAATGCAACATGTATGCATATATGATAAACATCAAAAGTAGTTTCACTTCCTGTTTCAGTAGGAACCAATTCTAAATGAGGTTAGGGAAATCGTAACTAGTTTTAGTTTTTGAAACAGAAATATTTCCATTTCAGAAGGGTTTCTCCCACTGCCTGGGGAGTAACTTGACAGGTAGTTTAAAATGTTATTTTTCTCATGCCTTTCTTCTTGAAAAGTATTTTGTTTTTGTTATTAGAAAAAAAGAAAATTATTCATAGCCTTCAAGACTGTAAGAGTTTCATCACATGTGTTTGTAGTTAATTGACAGCCTGATAATAGAATATTTAAATATCTCTTATACTAGAAACCTATTACTATAGAGAACTTCGAGTAATTTTCCTCAGAGTGGATCACAATATATGCAGTCTAATTAAAAAAGGATAAAACACTGTTTTTCAGACATTCTATACCCATGTCCTATTATCAACAGCTATTTTATGTGTATTTCTGGAGCTTTCATCCCCAAATGTAAATCAGAGTTCAAGGATCACACAACACATCTCTGGAGTTCACTGGGCTCTGTAGTAAGCAGTAGTAAAGATCCTAGGTTTCATTCTCCTACTCATTTGGATATGGTCAGAGGAAATAGCTTAACATTAATGGAGATGAACATTTTATTGAATTGCTGAAAATTTGGTAGACTTAAATAAAAATCTTGACCAACTCCACTTCGCAGTCAACCAAAATTTCATTTTCCGCAGCTCTTTCTGCCATTCCATTTGTCTTCTCGCCCATTTATTTCATTGCACCCACTTCTTTTGACTCTTACCTTCTTATTCTTGCTCTTCATTCTTTTCTGTTCATCAATTTTCTCTCCACATCTCTCACTTATGCATTCCTTGTCAGTTCTACCACTAGACCCCTTCTCATTTCACCTGGCAGTCCATTCATTTTTTACCCTAAATGATGCATGGTTAATTCTATTAGAGCAGAAAAAATTAAACATAAAGTGCTGCCCAGGAAGTTTAAGCTATATGTAAACTTTTAGAAAATAGACTATCCACAGTTAGCAACATAGTTGAGGAACAGTGCAGGACTGCAAAAAGCATTCAGGTTTGTCATACCACACTTAAAAAATCATATTCTCACTTGATTAATTTTCTTTTATTGACAGAAACCATAAGTAATGATGCCTAGTGCCTTCAAGTCATACGCATCTGTTTTTCTCATAGACATTTTGCTATATTTCACTTCATACAATTTTGAAGAAAATAAAGAGGAGGGCAAATCCTCTTTTATAAAACTGATAAATCTTCAGCGGGTCATCTTCAAGAGTGTTGAAGTGAAATGAAGCCCATGTTTCTTTTCCCTTATATTGATCTGGCAACACTAATGGATTGTTGACTCTCTACTCTGTTGTTTCACAAGGTTTAGTTGAATTTGCTTTCTATATAAAAATAATTGCAGGTTGAGTAGCAGATGACAATGTTTTCCTCAACAGTCTTCCTTTACAGAAGACTTCTTCCTTAAGTATTTACATTTATTTATATACATATATACGTATATAATGGTTTCTGGTGGGTTCATTTCTGGGCAAAGAATTGTGAAAGACACTAACAAGGGCACTAATTCCCGCTATCACAGGGTATGCACGATGTAGCCTGCTGATGAGGGTATTTAGTGGATCTGATATTTGGAAGTTTTGCCTGTGGAATGATACACCCCTTTTAATTATAAAACTCTATTAATAGAAATAATCAGATGATTACTATAAGCAGAAATTAGTTCATTTTTAGCAGCCCTTCACTGTGCACATTTTTGTGCAATTTTTGTGCACATTTTAATTCAATTATTAACCTACAGAGATTGTATAAAAGGCCAACTAGTACACCCAGTGAAGTGTTGGATTTTTTAATTAATCAACACTCAAGCAGCCACTTCTTGGGTTTTGTTTCCCAAGGAATTATATGCATGCAAATGCTACAACTTAATTGCCTGTAGTAAAAGTGCAAGCCTCTTTTCTTAATTTTAATTAGGAAATATTTCCTCTTCTGGAGTGAATACTTCATGGTAGGTAATCAGAACTGAAACATTGCTTGTTCTATGTATGCTGCATAAAATGTTTCTTTGATTACAAATATACATTTTTACCATATTAACTCTAAAAGACTCGGTATCAGTCTGAAGATGTCATTGCACAGGATTCTTTGCAAATGAAGAGGAGAATTCCTGAGACACAAATTGATGTGACAAAAGATAGAATGAGGAATAATATACAAGCAAAGGCAAAATTACTTGGTTTTTACTTAGGTAGAAATAAATTGAAAGCAGAAATGTTGACCTTGAAGGAAGTCCTAATGTTTATATGTTTCAATTCAGTAAAATCTGTTTTCTCATGAAAAAAAGAAATTGTTGTAGCAGACAATTTCTGGCAAGTACTAGCAGTTTAGTTTGATTAGGCTTACAACACATTGAATAAAAGCAAAACAAAGCAAAGAGAGGGAAAAAAGAGGGGATTCATCTTCAAACGAATATGAATCAGGCCAAGGTCTATTTGGGTCCACACAGTAGCTGCTGGAAGGCAACAGGTAGGAAAAGGACATAGGATGTAGCAGGCCTACAGGAGATTGCCCACAAAAGGGAAAAGGGGAAGGCCCTCCATGGTGTGTGTGAAACTAACTGGTGCACAAAACCAACCTGCTGTAGCTCTGCATTCCCCTGATTAACCTCTTGATTAGCAGGAATGTTTGATACCACCAAAAGAGCAGTGCACAGCTATCAGAAGTCATCTTCTACTGAGGTACATGCCAAAAGCTGGGGAATTTTGGACCTCTTAATAAGAATTGATTTTTAAACTGTGAGCCACTGTATTCTTTGGATGTGTACAATCATGCAGTATAGTAAAAATAATACTGTAATACGAGGTGAATTTTGATTTTACCAAATATTTAAGTATCTGGGTTTACATTCATTATGTCAGTCAGATAAGTTTGATGGCTCCTGCAAAGCAAACATAAAAATTATGTTACAAACCTGAAATAAAATTTGCTTTCAGTTTAAACTGTTCTTGAGGGGGAAAAAAAAAGCATCCCTTCAATTAGCTCTAATTATGATAGCATTATCATAATTATCTTTGGTTCCATGCAATATTATTTTAGGTACTTTTTTTTTTAATGGAAACTCTATGTTGAGTAACCATTTAATGGGTTTTTTTTGGTATTTCTATATTGATTTTTTTTATTTTGTATTTTTCCCTAAAAACAATTTTAGGAACAAAATAGGAAGTCTACTGAGCTTGTGAGAATCCTGAGTTCTATAAAAAGGAATTTTTACCAGATAGTATAGTGCAATACTAGAAGTCAGTAAGCAAGTTTTTTGCTTTAAAATTAAAGCATTTGTCCTTTCTGCTAACATTATGAGGAAAAGGATCTCTCACTTACATGTTTCTCTTTATTTTATTGATTATGGAATGCCTGCTCATCTTGTTATGTCAGGTTTGAAACTGAGCTTTAAAAATTCAGTGGGTAACTATATTTTCCTGAGACAAAATCACAGATGAAGGATTTTTTCATTTATTACTCTTCTGTTAAATTCCTTTTCTTTTGACTCTCATTTATAATAAAATAATCTTCTTTTTCTCCAAATATTTCTATGGAAAATTGATATATATATAACTGATATATAAGTATTCACATGTTCTATAATGTAAAATAAATAATAATGTAAAAAATGTAAATGCAAACTATAAACAGTACAATGATGCCAACAAAACATGCAAGCAATATGTAAGACATTAATACCACTCCAGTGATGATATGCTAAATATGTGTTTTGAGAATAAAAATCCAAATGTGCTTTTTAAATACCAAAATAAAAGAGCTGACTAAAATTTCAAGTGGCAGGCACAGGTTGTCTTAGCTACATCAAGACAAAGCTCAAGAAAAATACCTGAAATATATTTCACTGTTCAATTTTATAAAATAATTAAACCAAGGCAAACAAAACAAAACAAAAAGCACAGAAAAGAGCAGGTTTAAATCAGCCCTCATGCTGTACACATGTAGGCAATTAGGCTATACCTGGCAGGTGTGGTTAGACACATTCAGAGGCAGCTGCTGCTGGCAGGCAGCTTGCTGGCGACCCTGCTAAAGGGAGATTACCAGTATCGAGCATTTGGCAAAGGGGGTTTGTGCTGCTCTTGGGAGGCTTTGCCATCTGTAAGAGGAAAGAGCATGCGGAGCATGCAAGAGAGGTCTGTGTGGAGCACACGCGCCGTGCAAGGACGCACATATTTACCTGGCACACGTCTCCTCAACGGATATCCTGGGCAAAAGGGCCCTTTTGCAGGGCCAAGGGGCAGCTCTCGTGTTTGCCCATGCCAAGATGCTGGTGAATGTGATTAAGCTGATACTGGATTTACTCCCCTTGCCAAGGTGGTGTTGGGATCGGGGGGTGGACGGTATGCTGTGCGCAGGGCTGCTTTACCGGCAGCATCAGGCAAAGGTGCTTTCACTCTTATTTATTTTTCTAATCAGTAGGCCCCACTCGTAAAAAGCTGTCAGGGAGAAGATATCTGCACGCAGCAGATTTACCATGCCTGTTGGCCTCCGCAGCACGGCCGCACCATGTTTATAGATGTGCCGACAGCTTTTGTTATTCACCAAAAGGACGGTGACATTAAATGCTATCCGAAGCCATCCAGACACCCCGTGACATTTGCATGTTGGAGAAATAAAGGAAGAAAGAAAGAACAAAAGAAAAAAAGAAATGCATGGTTGCCTAAAAGCATCAAGCTCTTTGGACAAACAAATATGGAAAAGGATATTCTTTGCTGACAGACTCTATTGCCCCACTATGGACTGGTGGTGAGTGATACAAAGACGCCTGTGCTGGGGGGGAGGGAACCAGCAGTTTCTAAGACAGACTAAAACCAAGTGAATTAAAATGTGCCTCCTTTGCCATGAAGCTGGCTGGCATTTAAGCAGCAGATTTAGACAGGTTGTGAGTCCGAGTAAAGTGATAATGTGGGGAAAAACTGGAGCTAAAAGTGACTGCAGCGGGGTCCAGAAGGACGTAGTACACTGGGGCTGCCACTGCTCTGTGGAAGGAAAGGGCCACTTTCCTTCCTTAAAGATCTGTTTACTTTCAAAGAAACAAATCTATGATTACTTTAAAAGTCTGTTGATGACAAGTTATTGCTAGGACCGGTGCTGGGAAGAGTTTGCCGGTCCGAGCCTTGCCTGCTCTGGCCTGGCCTGCTCTGGCCTGGGGGCCCATGAGGAGGGAGATACAGGCCATCTCCCCCATGAACTGACTGCATGTGTTGTACAGGGACACTGAAGAGCCACAGGCAAACGGCCTGTTCACTCCCTCCTCCCTGCTGCTCCACCAAGGTAACCCGAGACCCCGCCAGGTCCCCCACCACCGAGCAGATGCAGCTGTCATG
>JAUBNY010000305.1:46335-79738 GCA_032275445.1 Crypturellus soui | reverse complement strand
AGGCCTAGGATTTTAGTTGGGCTCTTAGCATAAGTAACTTAGGCTCTTAGCACAAGTTAGGCCCTTGGGTTTGCATCGTGAGAAACTGCAGCAGAATCCAAGAACAACACCCGAGTGTGATACGGAGAATAAGTAGTGGGACATAATTAGCTAACCAATGCTATAGTGGGGTACGAATAGTTAACCAATAGTATAACGACATGTGGCTTTAGCAGCAATTGTAAAAGTATATAATGCCTGTATGCACTGGTGGGCTTGTATCTTGTCTTATTATGTTGTTTTATCATAACAAGCAGGTTTTCCACTGTATTTTCTAAGTGGCCCTGAAGAAAAAAGTTTTCTGTTAGCACCATGGTTTAACGTTTACCTCTAAGAACAATGTGGCTGAGTGGCTGACAGGCAAGGCTGCATGTGACCCTTTGCCTTTATGCCTCTATTCCCGGTTCACTGAAGATCAGCAGTGATCAAAAAGTGTTTCCATCCAGTGGCAATTTAATGACCGGACTTGTACCAGTCAGGATATTTTTCAGTAGCCGACATCAAGGTCAACAAACTTCACAAAGAATGACCTGCTTAGTTGGAAGAGCAGGGAGACATCAGGCAGTTCTGTTTTTAGCGGGGTGGAGGGGAGGTATTGAGCAAGAAAGATTTGTCAAGAAAATACAGATATTTGGGCAATGAACTTGTCTATTCCTTCTGAAGTCAGTACTTTGTAGTCTAATACAAGAATAAATGCTAAGTAAATGCAGTAGAAAAGATCTGACAATCTTGGTAAATCCCATCAATAGACACTTTTTGACACCCTTCAAATTGTAGAGTTAGCAGTTATTCATAGTAATACTAGTGCTAGTCTCTTCACTGATACTTGTGTGGCTTCTTTATGTATATAGATATGGATGTGTGCATGTGTGTATATACATTTTTGTTTCTCCTGCCCAACTGAGTGTTTCTTACGAGGGGCGTCTAAGTGAGTACAGAGGAAATGGACTGTGAAATCCAATGTGGAATTACAAGGAGCCTTTGGCAGTGCAGTGTTTTAGTAAATAGGCTGCAAGTTTGAAACCGTCTGCAGATGTGTTATGGTGAATGTATATGCTTGACTTGCTTGGCCTTGCTCTGTGAGGTACCATTATCCTTCACAGTTCTTCTCCAGGATGATGATCAAGGAGAAAATATACATATATACATACACCCCCACATATATACACAGGCATATTTACCAAAAAATTCTTAATGAGATATAAATATTCTCAGCTCAAGATACTATAATGTACTACTTAGCATTTGGCTTATGATTTTACATAATTCATCTAAATATAGTTAATTGCAAAGCAGATTTATTTTTATTGTGAGTGACATTTTCAGATGGTATCTTGGTAACTTTTTTCATAATGATATCCTGCATATCTATTTTGGTACATCTAGAGAGCTTGAATCTATGTACCTTTTCTGTTCTTGCATTTCAAAGTATGTGGTATCTCTCTCAATCCTTTCTGTTTGACCATAGTGTATGTATGTATACACATTTATATCTATATATAAATACAATCACTCCATATGAATATATAACATATATAATCATTATATATTTGTGTATTTTTATATAAATGTATATATGATTAGATCAGTATTCATTTTGGGGACCAGGTTTTTGACCTATGGGCTAATCTGACAACTTTACTGGCAGAGAAGCTTTTTCCTTTTCTAACCTCATTCTCTTAAGGCTCTCCATTCAAATCTGAAGTCACTGATGCATATGAGCGTATACTTAAAATATAATTGTGTACTTAAGTCCATCCTTACTCAGCAAATCATTTAAGGCTATGCTCAAATTTAGTCAATACATTACAGAAGTATTGAGCCTTTTCGAAGCAAATTATGAAATTTCCAAAGGGCCCTTCAAGTAGAAAGACAAGACCACTTAGTAATCAAAGAAATGCTTTGATTCAGATGACAGAGTGAGCATGCATCATCAGAACTTATTTGTAAGGACAGTAAAAAATGTGTTGTTATTTACATTTTGGTTACTTTTTTTTTTTTTAGCTGAACATTAATTAGAGAATAGTAAAAGGACAGTGTCTTATAACTGTTGTCACAAAACTGTATCTGAGGGCGTGTTCAGTTACTTTTAAGAGTAATAGATGCTACATGTTCTCTGGGAGAACATCGCTTAACTGTACTTAATTAGAGGATGTGATATGATATATCGTACAGTCTAATGGAAAGATATTATTACCTTCAAGTCTCAATATTAAGATTCTTTTAGGGTGTGAAGTATATGTAATTGCACTGTCATTCCCCATCCCCTTTTTTCATCCCATACTAACTAACTGAACCCACTAACCAATTTAAAGCAAGTTAAGAAAAAAAAAAAGTTCCAGGTCTTAGAGATGTCATTTTCTTAGATACTTCATGAAAACAGGAAGCTATAAAGAGAGACCCCGTTAATGCCCCACTGGTAGAAATACTGCAAGACACTGGTTCTTTTTTGGCATCAGAACATGGGCCAAGGTCTGGCACTACAGGTGAGTGAATCCTGTTGCCTCTGACCTTCTCTATTAATTTCTGCTGTTCATGAAATGGATTTCTTCATGGCACTGCTGCTGTTCCTGCCACATACCTGGGTAGTTCGGTTTAAAGCTGGATTCAAAAATGCTGCCATTCTTTTGGACCACATCATGCAAAATCCCAAGCCCATCACTCACACTGACTGTTCCCTTGCTGACCTACCTCTTGCATGCTTAAATTATGGGATTTTTTTGTTCGTTTTTGTTTTTGTTTTTTACTCCAAGGGCTTCATCTTTCTATCACAGATGTAGTAAGCATGAATCCATTTCCCGTATAACTCCAGACACTCCCTCAACATGAAAAACATTAATCATTTTTGAGTGGCTCTAAGTGCACAACTATTAGTCTAAAAATAGATTCTTATTTAAGCTTCATTAAGAAATTCAAGTCAAATGTTCTAATGGAAGAGTACACTATAATAAATTCATATTAATTGCCTTCCTATGGCATATTTTCTGGTAAAGGTTGAGTTTTCTATCTTCTTCAGGCAGGTTTTGCTTTGATATGTGAGCACAGAAGTAATGACTTTTTTGAACAGATTTATCCTGAAAGATCAAGTTGAATCTACTCTGAGGACAGTAAAAATCAAATGGAAATCCCCCCCTTCCAATATATATAGTTGAAAAGGTATCAAACATGTGGACTGGACATCCACCAAGCTGTTGTTCTGCATGTGGCGAATATGATGATGAGCCTAAAGATAACAGACATAAAGTTATCATGGAGGGATTGGTTTGGTTGGTTCAGTCTTACTGCTAAGGGCAACGGAAGCTAAGAGTGGGAGTGGGCACCACAATCTCATAGAGGTAAAATGCGAGGGCGTGCGTGTCAGTATGAGAGGGGCTGGTGTGTATGTGTGTATATAAATGTGCAGTGCTGGTGGTGGTTGGCTCCCACTGTGTCTAAAATCTGCCAAACCACTGTCATCCTTTGCCTGATATTTTGATCTGTCTTTCTATTTACCCTATATATTTTAATGGGCAAAAGTTACCGTGTCGTTACTGGTGCAAGCTACTTCACAGGATGACTTTTCAAAGCAACTGGATTTAGGAACAGAATTCTGCTCTCATTCTCCAGACTGTAAAATTAATTTATTTAATTAATACATTATTTTTTTCTTCTTTTTTATTCACATGCCAGTTCTCATGAAGAGGGTAAGGACTTCATGTTTCTGGGTTTCCTATTCTTCTGTCACATCTAATTGAGATTCACCAACAAGTTCAAAAGTAGCTGTCATCTGGGGGCGATGAAGACAGGACACAATCAGTGAAGTCAGCTATGGAAACTAAGCTTTGCAAAAGAACAGCATAACTGAAACAGAAACGTTGTGAACTTCGCTGTTGTAAACAGAGTATATTTATGAAGGATATGATGCTGTAAGTATGGCCAGTTGTGAAACTTCTGAAGTCACAAAAATTTAAATTGTCCCTTGAAAGAACAGTGTTAAAATGTATAGGCAAAATGGCTCAAACTTCGAAGCTGTAAATGATGCCATATATAATACTGAGCAGTAATAAATAGCTGCATCTAAATAAGTTCCTTTTCATGTCGATAGAATAATCCTCCTCTGTTAAACAGAATAAAAACATTACCAAATCTCAGATACAATAATCATTGAGTAGTATTTTTGTTGTGGTCTTTTTATTTTTTATTACTTAACACCACTTTAGGAGAAATTATGACAGAGAAAAACATATCTATTGTGATGTTTCATTAAAAATAGAAAAAAAAAATTTTTTTGCTTTATATAACTTTAAATGGTATCCTTTTGTGTCAAAAATCAAGTGTAGGTGCTTCTATTATTAAATAGTTGTGCATCATCTAAGAGACTTGTCATTTGGAAAGAGTGTACTTGATATACAAGTAAGGCAGAAATCCATGAATGCTTCAATTTCCTGCAAATTGTGTGTGAATATCTTAGACATGCAATTTTGCAATTTTGACAATTGTACAGATGATCAGACTGCAACCCGAATGCGGCAGAACTGACATGTTTGTAGCCATAGGGGAGCCGAGCACGTGAGGAGCAGCAGGGCGATGCTCTCAGAAGCTTGGCATCCTCAGGCTCTCGTAGGTTGTCTTGCTCCTGAGGCTGGGTTGGCCTGTGGTAGGGGTTGCAGGAGTGAACAGATTTGGATTTAATCAATGAGCCTTTTTAGAAGAGTGTTTGCAGTTGCTTTCTGTCTGAGAAATGCTTCAGACTTGTAATTTCATCTCCTGACTCTAGCTTGACTTGCTGATGCGGAGTGTTGCCTTTTGGCAAGTGCTGTCTTCCCACTCTTTGTTCCTGACCTTAATCATCAAGCAAGACCATCTAATCCTTGCCCTCCTCATGCCTTTTCTAACCACAAAACTTTTTTTCCCTTGTTCCCCAGCACAACATTAAGTAATTTCTCTCAGAGGAAATGCTGTCTCTGCAATACACTCTTAGGATGGAAACTCATTTGAAGATTAGAGGGACAATCTGTTTTAAAAGGAATTTTCCCTCCTCTAACAAAATAGTTGCTTTAGATGAAGCAAACTTTACAACAGAATAGAGTCTGTTTAAATAAACTACTAAGAGATATCAGATATTTAAATCTTAATGTCCACAGCTATTAGTGCTATTTATTTTTTGTTATTTTGCTATTTTTGGGGGGAGGGTTGTTTGTTTTTTCTGTTTTTTCACCTTGTCAGTGGGGAAGAAAATGACTTTTGGATTTTTGAAGTTAGCAAGCAAGCATTTAGTTTTTGTTCTGATGAGGTCATCAAATTATTTTTGTATGTTGAGTGGTTTTAAAGAATGTATTTGAACAAGTAGTATCTCCAGGTAAAAATATCTGTTGGTAGCAGGAGCTAAGATAGCTGAGAAAGGATTCCTTGTCTGTAAATTTTAATAAAATAAGGCTTATCATGACTGGGTTTTGGGCCATTTGTCATTTCAGTCCCTAGACTGAGGGGATCTGAATGACAGACGTACGGAGGGAAGAAGTGTCTTATTGCTGTGTACCACTAGTACGGCAGGCAACTAAAATTATTGCTGGAACTTAGGTTTTGTATTAAAAGATTGTTTTATGTGTTAGCAGTCATGATGGATAGATCTCTTGTTTGTTGTTCTCTAGAAGGGCTTGGTTTTTTATTATATTGGGTTTTATTTGGAGAAGACAAAGGAGGGGAGCCAAAATGGCCATTTGGTCCTGTGCAAACTGTCGGGAACTGTTCTTCCCTTTGAAATAACTAGGTGCTCTCAGGGAGACAACTGTCCTGCGGTGTTTTGGAGGGGAATAAAAATGCTCAGAGCAAAGAGCTGGGGCCTGGCTGTCCACAGATGAAACACTGAGTGAAGCGGGGTGAGACCAGGGAGGTTTGGAATGAAAAACCCCTCAGAGCCCCAGAGGCCTGGCTAAGGTGGCTGTGGCAAAAGAAAGCCTGCAAGGAAGGATGCGGCTTCACATACGTGCTGGGCCAGGGAAGAAGAGTGCATCACCCCTTCCTATTCATACTACATCCTCTTTAGTCTAATCGAAATTTCCTTGCTTGGAAATCTATTCTTGTTTATATTCTAGTAATACCTGCCTTCTGAGCTCAAAAGCCTTTTAAATTTTCTGGAAAGCTCACTGCAAACAGGTCTGTTCCAAAACTCACGCGCAAGCGTTTTCAGCGGTGACTGACTCAGTACTTCCTACTAACAGGTATTGGAAGGAAAACCATTATTACAAGTCAAGCGGTAAGAGATATTAAAAAAAAAAAAATGGTGTTCTTAAGTAAAACAAGTAAATATAACTTCAAAATTTCTGGTAGTCCATATGGGATTCAGTGATATTTAGACCCTGTATTTGCAGGTCTGTCTAGCAGCTTCCTAAATAAAGCTATGTTCATATGCTTACTAAAGTGAGATTATAACAAAACAGGGTTTCTTTCTGACTCTGGACCTCTAAACATAGTCTGTTGCACTCCATGTCTAAAGATAGTTTTGACAGTGGGAGGCTGTGGGTCACTGTTTACAACTTGAAGCAAATGGCATTTCTTTCAAACCTTCTTGAGACCTTTCTGGGAAGCAGGTGGATGCAGCACCAGGAAGTCAGTTAAATTATGTGAATGCTCCATAAAGTTAGTACCTTCTCTTACTATAAGGATGTTCTCTTGGTGCAGAGCTCTTTTATTTTTAGGAAAATAGTTCTACCTATTGACATAGCAACGGATACTTTATTTAGCTTAGTACATGTACTGCTATGCAAAAAAAAAATATATATATACATATATATATATATATAAACCCTACCCTTTCAATAGATAGGGACAGCCAAGGCACATGACTGTGACTGTGCTTGCTGAGCAAAATGGCTATGTAGTTGGTATGCAGGTGGATGGCCAGACTCATTTCCTTAGTTCTTGTACTTGCAACAATCACAAAATGGGCTATTTGAAAGGAACACAGATCTCAGCCTGTTTGTACAAGGTACCTTATCTTTTTGTCTAGTTTCTGTCTGAATTCTTGCGAGGAAAATGTAAAAGGTGCTGACTTCCTTCATGCAAAGAAACGCTTTGCAAGACTGTCTTAGCTACTGAGAAATTCTGAAGGTCTCCTTAGCATTTCTGCTCATGTTTCTGGATAAATCACACAGATATGTTAAGCTGTATAGTAGATGGTATCTGCCTAGTACATCTACCCCTAATTCATCTTCCTTCCCAATGCAGGGCAGTTTGAATATGCAGTGCCAGAACTGAGCTTAGTTTTCAAGCATGGAAGCAAAAGAAGCAGCAATTTCAGATATGGTTTACAAGAGAGATGTTTTTTTAAAAATTGCATCTGAGTAGGCAGAGTTTTGGGGATTCGATGTATTTTCTTTGGCAATGTCTTCTAGCAGGTGTGGAGTTCAAACATTCTTCCTTCAAAAACAAGCTGCAACAGGAATGAATTTTCATGTTACCCTTGACACTGTAGCATTAACTGTTTAAGATACAGAAAAATGGCAATGAAGAGACCTTCGCTATGCTCCCGCTATTAACTTTCTTTATGACTCCAGCAAATTGCTAAAACATTGATTAAATGACCAGGAAGGGCACAGGTTCCAGAGAGAGCGGGAGTGGTTTTGTTTTGTTTTGTTTTGTTTTTTGTCAACTTTCCTTTGGCCCCTTGTCCTTTGTAAGAAAGGCATAAGTTGAAACGGGCTTCGTTTCAACTTCGTTGAAACTTGCCTTCGTAAGTTGAAACGGGCTGAACCATGGGAAGGGTGAAAGTCCTACAAGAGCTAAATAGCAAAATGGTAGTAACCACTATTCTGTGTCTGCTCCTGTGTCTCTAGAAGTATGGATAGCCTGCTTCATATGTGATGGCATGAGGAAATGGGTGAAGAATTTGTTGCTGATGGAGGAATTGATTTTATTTCTGCTCCCATTTTTCTGTTTGGGTAACTTCGTGGCAGCAAACAAAAACTAAAAACAAACAGAAAAATCTACAAAGAGACTCCAAAAATTGGAGCTTTTAAATCATCTTTGAAAAATTATATTTGGGAGTGGGAATCTAATAGGTGTTACAAAGCGCTTCTGCAGCTCTTCCTAACACCCTCACCCCATGTGTGCAGAGAGTTCCAAGTTAGTAAGACACCTAAAAATGCTCAGTGATTTTGTGTGTGTGTGTTTGCTTTGTATAGATCTCATGGGATTCAGTGTCTAAAACTTATTTATTCTTTTCAACTTCCACAGAACTTGGATTTCTATTACAGGAGTCATCTGGTGCTTTATAATAATCTGCCCAACTATGTGCAGGGGGAAGGGAAGTTATGAGGAGTGGGCGTTAAATGTCACATGCAAGTAATACTTGGAGTTTAACATAATCATTATTTGACATAATTAGATTTTCCAGCAACTAGGAATTAGCTAACAGCAGGTCATGTTTAATTGAATTCTTTAAAATGAGTATACTTTAGCATTTTATTGGCTGTCAGCATTTTCACTATGAACCATATTTTGGAAGACAGAGTTTAATTAAACAGTATCTTAACAGTTCTAAATTTTATTGGGCTGAGACCTGGCATATAAGATAGTCAGAAAATAATTCATACATAATTATGGCCCCAGAGGAACTGAAGCAAACAGACAAGACAGTCACCTAAATTCATGAAGTACATCTGTAAAAAGGAATATCCTAAGCCCTTGAAGTGAATGAGGGAATTATTTCCAGGTAGCTTAATAAAAGTGCAGCAGGGAAGTGAAGAGGATTCTGAAAGCAAAAGCAGGATCAGGTTTATTTATTTATTTATTTTTGAGGAAGAAGAAGAATGTATTGTACCTGTATTGTGCCTGAGGCCTTCCCCAGAAATGGCAACTCTATGAAGTAATCTAAAATATATGCAGTCAGCACTTTATGAGCATGTACAATCAAAGTGGAAGATTCATAAGGAAGTCACACAGGAGAAATGGCATATAAATTTTGTTGCAAGTATACCTTTAGGAATCTGTGGAGTCATTTAATAATCTCTGATATACTGTTAGCTCTTGCAGTAGAAGAGAGGGCTACGATTTTAAGCACTGAAGGTGATCTTTAATCCTTAGCAAGAGCTATTTGTTCCTGGAAATGGGGCAGATTCCCAGTAAAATGCAGATGAAAAATGCTAAAATTACTAAAAAGGAAGAAGGTGTGTCCTGTAGCCGTGCTGCATGGCAGGTGGGCTCAGTGTCCGAGTCCTGTCCGGCGGTTCACTATATAACGCATTTACATTTATGCAAGAGTGGGATTCATCTCCCAGTCCTGGTGAATGAGGCAGGTTATCACTGCCTGGTATCCACAGTATTCACCTTCAGTACCATTTCTAGTCCATAAAATGCCCACGGTAAGGATTCAACAGCAGCTTTGAAAGAAGTTCTTGCAGCACAGATGTCTCTTTGGTGCAGATGTGAGAAAATCAGTGACATAGTCCAGAGAACCAAAGGTGGATTATTTCAGGTGTATGGCAGGAAATCTGCCAGAAAAGGGGACCTTAAAAGAGATGGTATGAATATGTCCAAGAAATTTTTTGATGGGAAAATATCCACTGAAATAGTTTTGCACTGAGATCTCAAGTTTATGTTGCTATTATTTCTCTATTTAATTTTCTTGCTAAGAGAGTTGGAAAGATTGTGGTCAATTTTGACAATACTTCTAAGGAGCCTAAGACTGGATCCAAAGTATCTCTCAGCAATATTATGTATGTTTCTGACATGACAGATGTTTCACTTGTCGCTTCAAATTTGTTAAATACAAACAAAACAACAACAACAACAACAACAAAAAAAAAACCCTAATTTTAACTTCTCATTTGTTCTGCCAGATTTTCTGTTACCTGTGTGTGCAGCTCTAGTGATGTGCCTGACTGGGTGTCCGCTGAGACTTCATTGAGAGCTGTTTTTGTTTCTCTCCTTCCACAGTCCTTCTGTCATCTGGTTGTCCTAAAGTTCCTGTTTTCTGCTGTGCCCGGTGCTGTAGGGATGTTTTCATCCTTATGAACTAGTTTTCCTCCCTTATGTGCATGCTAGACTCAGATCCAGCCATGGCCACTGCTGTTTTTTTCAAGGCTTCTAGTGTTCGGTGGATGCTTAAATTTGGGTTTCCTTCCTTGCTTTTGTTTTCCTTGTATTAAACACCAGTATTAAACAATATACTCTGTGGTGCTCTGTGCTGTGAGTAATTTGATAGGAGGGCACAAATGCAATCTGGGCAGACTCTAAATTCCTGTTTCTGAGTGATCTGAAAATATGCAGATCTGATCTTCCTAGATGGCTGAGTGCAGCAAAAGCTGCCAGACACGAGAAAGGAAGGTTTGATAGATGGCTAAGTCAAAAATAAATGACTTCAGAGATATGGAGAACAGAATGGAAAAGAATTTAGTTGTGAAGAAATCTGATAACTTAGCTGTGTTTTGTGCCATGCTTCGTAGCTAATATTGCCCTTTTTTTTCTCCACGCACCTCCCCCTCGCTCTGCCAGGCAGTTATTGCTCATGGCTCAGAATGATACAAGCTCTAAGCATCATCCCTCTCTCTCCTTATTTATTTATTTTTTTAAATGGCTAATGAAAGAAACTTCTCAAGTAGGAGCAGGAAAGCAGGGATAACCTTTAAGAACCAACATGCATTAAGGAGCTTGTCATCTTTTCAGGAATTCAAAAAAATGCAGCACTGGGTATTGAATAGAGGAAAAATGTATTACATTGTTCATCTTGGGCATAATATAAATTCCTATATTTTTAATAGGTTGCGTTATGACTGATGGTTTCTATATCCTAGCAAGCAGATCTTCACGTTCTATCAATCTTCAGTCATCCGCTGCCTTGCATTTTAGGATCCTGTAGTATTTTCTTTTATTCTTGCTTTATTGCGGTCTGTATAGTGGCCTACAGAAGGCAAACCTAGAAGTCTCTAATGACCTCTTGTTCTGTGGGACGAGTCTCCTTCATGCAGGAGCTCAAGGAGTATAACACAAACTTTCCTCTCTGCTTCCCAGGCAGGATGGCCGATTGCTTCACCCTGCACCACAGTTGTAGAGCTTCTGCCTCCCAAGTTCAAGTATGCTGTGATTCTGCGAATTCAGAGGTGCCTGTGGGTGAAGACCTGGGTTACACACAGGCTACACTAGGCTCTGTTAAAGGGGGATTCAACTGCTCAGAGGATGGGAAGTAAAGAACATCTTTTTGCCATGCAGCTGCTATATTTATGACTCAGTTGCAAGGAATGGTGCTGGAGGCAAATTAGTGTGAGGAACCTTGTTTTGGATTCACTAGTGGAGGTGCCTGTTGGAGTGGGAGTTCACTTGCCAGAAGCTGGGCCCCTGCTGAAGTGGGGCGAGTCTCGCGGGGTCACTGAGCCTCACTCGCTGCCCCTGAGGTGCTCAACAAGGTGCTTCAGGGCTGAGTTACCTAGGAAGGACAACCAAAAGGGGGGGAAAAAAAAGCCTCCAACAAATTAGAAATCTCTGTATGTACAGGTGGGCCTTTATTTCTTTCTTTTTTTTTTTTTCTGTTAAACTGTCACTTTATAAGAAGCACTTATATAGACTGTCCAGGCTACCATTTAAGTAGCTGGCAAATCGCACTTGCACTGGCATTTAGCTATTTCATTCAGAAGACATCTGAGGAAGGCTTTCTCCACCATATTTTCTCTGCAAGTAGCCCCAAATTTGTTTCATACAGTCTCCAGCAGCAAACAACTACAGGCTGCATTTAGAAATGGAGCAGAGGTTTCTAAGTAAGTAGTGTAAAACTGCTGCTTCATATGGGGATGTAGTTCTCTGGTTTGCTGGTATCATTTGGGCTGAGATCCCTCTCTGCAGTTTGCTATTTGAGATTCCCTTTAATTTCATATTTTCCAAAGTCATTGTTTTCCTGAAAATTCTTTGAAGCATCCTTGGGTTCCTTCATTTACTTTCTGCTCCCTTGGCTGGTTGTATGTGTTTTTAATCATTAATACCTGTGCCGCACCAGTCTTCTTACAGAGGAGCTGAAAACATGTTGCTTCTTCTGGGAAGCCTACAATCTTATTCTGTGTGAGGCACAGACACAAAGGGAAAAAAGGAGAAGGGTGGTGGGAATCTATTTGTGTAGCTGATCACTTTTATGGCATGCATGGCACAGAAGGCACAGCACTTTTAAACATCTGAGAATGACAGACCATGAAAATCATTTCATCTGACCCCCTGTTCAGCACAGACGCAATGGATTGCACTAAACACTGCACCTTGCATAATTTGGCGGCACCGACAGGTAACTGTGTACAGTCTTGTACACGTGATGGGGAGAAGCCATGTCTCCTCTTCCCAAAAATTGTACCTAAAATCATTCCAGCATCAAAACCTCAAACTAGCTGGAGTAGGCTGGGCTATATTGTATGTAATGTATTAGGAGCTGAAAGTAGTTAACTTTACCTGCATTGTACTTGGCTTTTTTTGTAAACTGAGCTTAGACCCTTTGAAATGCTAAAAGATCCATCGTATACTCATATGGTGTCTCAGCTGATACTCCTACTGCTAACTTTGGGCTTGAGTTTAAAAGCAAACATCTCCCTATTCGCCCTCAAGAAAAACTAAACAGATGATCAGAAAGAAACAGCAGTAATAAGAAAAGATCAAGATATCTGAGGCCAAAGAAAAAGTCAGTAATATCAAAAGTAGACTAGACATCTCAGTTTATCTATTACCATGCTGAAGCAAGTCATAACAGTTCAAATTTAATCCCATAGTTGGTAGGGTGGAGGCCTTTTTTAAAAAATGTAATGTGATTTCTTAACAATGTCTCTGGCATTTCAAAGTAAAGAAAATTTCAACTGCATGAAGTGTACAGAGATCTATCTGATATTTGTTTACTCTTTATGGTAGGGGAAAAAAAAAGAAAGAAAAGAATCCATCAGGGGAATATAACAAAAGATAGCGTTGCAAGAACTTGCTCTGAAATGAATAGGATGAGATACCCTTTACAGAGTTGTATCTTTTTTTTTTCCCAAATTGGTTTTTGAATCTCCTGCCAAGTAAAATAATAAAAGGTTAGAGTATTCTGAGAAGAGTTCCCTCTCTATATTTTTTTTAATTAGATTTCAAGTGGGGAGACCTCTAACAACTTTAAAATATACCATGCCAGGCCAATGCCCTGATCTTCTTTAAATGAAATGCTTATAAAAATTTAAAGTGCTGTAGTAATTTTAAAGCTGTGTATGCTGCAATGCCCAGAACCCTGATCACTTCCAAATTTCACTTCCAATAAATTTAAATTGCTTTGTGCAATGTAGAGTGATTTAAAATTATTGGAGTGCTTTAAATTCCATACTGAAGTGCCTATAAAATTTGAAGTCATCCAATAATTTTAAATCACTCTACATGTCGTACTGTGACTTAAGCCTATTTGAAAACAGAAGTCAAAGCATCCTGTGATTTAATTTGTAGGGGTGATAACCAGCAATGAAAACTGGCAGTTAAAGATGCATATGAAACATGCCACTTCTCAGTGAATGAACTGAAATAAAGATATCAAATATAACTAGGATGCATTCAAAGACAAAACAACTCTGCCTTCTTTTTTTAAGATCATGGGATAACACCAGCATTGTTTTGAGGGAGAGAGCTTGTACTATTGCATAAATACAGTGCCTCATGGAGTGTGAGATTAGGAATGCTTGTGAACATATTTGACTGAAATTGTTTACCCTCCTCACATCTATAAATAATATAGATGACTGCCATTCAGCAGGCTGTCAATGTGCAAGGTGCTGAGCATGAACACTCCTAAAATACATTTTAAGGCAGCACGTCTAGATGACATTTGGCATGTGCTGTGTATTAGTAAAGTCAAGTTCTGTTCTGAATTGCGCCAGTGTACATTCAAAGGAGTTTTTTACACATCAGGATTTGCTTTAATTGCACTTTGTTATTTAAGTTTAATTTGCATTTAGTAATCCTCCAAAGTGAAGTGTCTCTTCCAAGAGAGCCTCAATACAGAATTTTATCCTGTCTTTTGTATCTTGAGCAGGTGTTAATCATCTAATGAACCAGGGAAAAAATAGTAACAGTATTACAGTAAGTCTGTACTGTATTAATGATTTGTCATATAATATCTGTTATATGGGTAACGCTTTCCAAAACCATAGTGTTAGCTTGGCTTTACTTAGGGTGAATTCTACCTTTATAAAGAGAAAGAATGATGGTTATTTGTATGAATATGGTTTGGAAGATGATTTTTTTGTGTGTGTCTGATTTTGATTTTTTGTTTGTTGTTTCAGTGAGAAACATGGAGCAAAATCCACAGAATGGGCAACATATCAAGTGAAATAAAACTGAGGTCTCTCAGTTCTAGTAGGGGAAAGTAGGTATTGTCACTGAAACCATTGAGGAAACTGTTGCCTTAGGATCCAGGCTGAGGTATCTCAGTCTTCATATTCCAGTCTGCTCCCATGTAACCTCTCTCACTTCCCTTTGCACCAAGCAATAAGCTCTAAGATGACAATTGTCCTGTATGATATTAGTTTTAATCTGAGAGAATCCACCAGGGGAATAAACGTTTTGTCTACAGGCATAACTTCTCCCACCACTGATGCTGGGAATGTGACAGACATCTGTGTATTATCAGTTACACAGAGCCATATCAAGGGCCTGAGGAAAAATGCAGAACACAAAAGTCATTCTAGAGGTGCAGATACATAAGCAAACTGGAAACATCAATTAAAAAAAAATGGAAAATTTACATCATTCTAGTGGAATAGCTGAAACAAGTTTATCATCCCAAGAAATGTTATGAGCACTTCTGAGAATTGCACTTAAGCCAGTGTTGAGTGCCATGAGGCTAACAGAGGCTAAAATGTCAGTCGGTTTTGTCTGGAGAGGGATAAGAAGGTGTTGCCCATTCCTATATTTATATACCTATATTTAGACCATATGTTCTTTTTAGTGAGGTGGCAGCTGCCTTTGATCACATCTTAGATTCCAAAGACAGTAAGGCTTGATGCGTTTAAAATACGCTTTATCTCACGGTTTCACAGCCTGAGCAAGCCTAGGCTAAGAGATGGCAAGTTCCTGGGCTATGACAGAGGCAGCCCTGTGGGTCGGTGACTGTGTTCCTCTTACCGAACACTGTGAGAAGTATCTGAGACCCTTGGTGCCTCTCTTTGCCCCTTCATGGCTGCTCAAAAGTGCCAGGACAAAGCGGAGAACTAGAGAGAGAAACTGCTCTGAGATGAATTATTATGGTCATATATATACATATACATATATATATACATAACAAAGCTATCATTGCCATTCAGAAAAAATGTCTGTTTGACTATAGTCTTTCTTCTGTTTCAGAATAAACAAAAACCAAAAAGCTGCAGGTGGAAGGGATAGTGGCAGTAGTTGTTTAACTGTCTACAAATATCTTGTAAAGAAAAAGAAGCAAATTTGGCATACAGTAAAATTACTGAAGAATGAGTAATGATAACTAAATACAGCAAAGCTTTCTTATTTACTGTTTTGTCTTTAGAATAGCACGCAAACACACTGAGTGGCCTTTTTGTCTTAATCATTTTGCTTAATGTAAATACCGTACGTATTACTTGCATATAAAAATGTTTTGTGACATATCTTCCCACTATTTTGCATTTCTTTTGAGTCTTTTTTGTCTGATCTGAGCTATAATGAATGCTAATCAAATTCTTATTTGTCCCATTTAAGATTTTACAAGATTCAGTTATATTTACTCATAATCATTTCTCTCCATATTTCATAAATATAGGCAATGCCATTTGTAACTCAGTCTTTTAAAGTTTGTTTTGCCATGTTGGTAAAATAGAAAGCAGCCAAAAGGTGAATAAAATATTAGGGTTGCATGGCATAGAGAATAATAATGGGTAAATGTTGCAAAACACATCAGCTTTATATTCTTCTATGTAATGCTGCTTTTAGTTCCTTACATGACAGCAGAGGAACTGAGATGAATTAAGAAAATATCTGAAAACAAGGAAACACCTTCAAATGAAGAGAGGTTTAGACATACGGTATTATGTGATGGGGACATGGAAATAACAAAATGAAAATCAACAGAGTAAGAATAAATGAGTTTTTGAATGGCGTCTACTCATCACATTTATTTTGGCATGATTCTCAGCTGGTATCTCAGCAGTTTTCCTTCCCACTAATGCTGCTGTTGGGTAGGTAATAAGTAGTGAGAGATCCAGGGAGGGAGAACTGATCCCTCTTATTTCCTCACGAGGTTAGCCATTGCTGGCTTCTTGTTTCAAAATTCGTGTCTCTGCAAGTTGATTGATTCCTTATGATGAAACCGGGGAAATTTCTAGTCATTGGGTTTGCTGAAAATGACCATAAATTTGCCTCTGTGGGATTTTTCTTTCCCAATGTCCATCAGCAGGTCTGATGGAAGAAGGCTAAACAGCACTGTCACAACTCCCTGGTGCAAGTCGAAGGATGAAGACCCTGGGATTCACATGCAGCTGCCTGGTCCCAGAGCACAACCCTGTGCAAATCTGTGATGGCTTTTGCAGCTTTCTTTGGTCACCTGCCTTCAGACACTTTTGGAGAAAAAATCTTAGACTAGATAGGCCGCTGGTTAGCACCACTTTTCCATCATCATTATCATTTTATCCTTTATAAAAATGTATTTTTAGGAGTGAATTTATTTTAGTATCATCTGCGATACTAAAATACCATACGATAGCAGATTTATAGCATCTAGGGCTGGTTAGTACTTAGTAACCACATCAAATATTTTATTATCTCATTCTGTTTTTCCCTTATTTATAGAGATGCAGAGATTAGTGATATAAAGAACCCTCAGTTCCCCCTACCCTCAGTTTTCCTACCTACTCCTGACTCTTGTGTTTGTCCTTCCCATACTTTGTTTCACTAGTAACTTTAAGTGTTAAAGCTTTATGTAGAATGTAAAAAAACAGAACAGAATGACCTTAACTTCCAGAGCTGAGCTATATTTCCGAAATTCTCTCAGAAATATCTTTCTGTCTTTCAGTTAGGTTTTTACTTATTGCCACGCTATACCGTGGGTCTGAAGTGTCCAAGGATTAATCAGCAGTCCGTCATGTGCAATTCTTTGAACATCTGTTTGAAAAAATATATATCCTAATAAGTTGTGTCCTGAGCATAACGGTGAATGGAATGGTAACCACTTCTGCTATACAGCTTCTCGGAAGCTCCAAGTGGGCTGTTAGCATTGGATCCTGCCTTAAATCAGCACCTGATTATTATTCAACATCTTTTGATTGTTAGTGTAGACTGCATTATTGTGCATATGAAAAAAAGTTTTATGGACACTTCTTACTTTTGGAACTTGTCTGGCTAGGAGTTTCGCTGCAGGGTAATGCAGGTGCCTTCGGCATTCCTGGTAGCAGTCGTCAGACCTGCCATTCCTGGCTGTGTCTCCAGGAAGCTTCACTTCTTCTAATGCCTTAATTGCCAAGTAGAGGACAAACAACTTTCAGCCAGTAGTGACAGGGAAAAGATACCTTTGAGGACCATTTCTTCAAATACTGGTGTTTGCTAAGAGTAGAAATAGGTTTTAGCTTGTTCAGTTTTTAGTCCTCCCTCCCTCTTCTCCATTTATTTTAAAAGGACTTGCCGAGTACATTAACTGTCCTGCCATTCTTTATGACTTTATCCAGTCTTGTAACTCTGCCGTGATACAGTGCAAGGTGATGTAAACACGGCAAGACAAGTAGGCTTTGAAGATGGTCAAAATTTATTTCATAGCAAATTCTAACTCCGTAGAATTATTCTTAAATCTGACATTTTGGTGAACTGCACTCACAACAGATTATATCTTCTGTTATCCAAAAATATCTCAATATCTTAAGTGGCCTGAGTACTACCAGGAATTTCTCTGCTTGACTAAGCAGTATTTTTATATTTACCAGAGGTGGCACAGTGTTAAAAACTATCATTTGGACTTTGCTTTCATCATCAAGTAAGGGCAGGAGCTCTTACATCAGTTTATCTCTTTGTCAGTCTAAAGTATGTCTGCGTTATTAAATTGGTTTCAGGAATGTTCAACTATATGTACTTAAAAGTTGTAGCTGAATGTTTTATAGCCTTAAGGTTGCAAGTAGCACTAATTATATATATATTTATTTAGTATTATACTGTAGGTGAGAGCTTTCTGTTTAAATTGCATAATTAGGATTCGTGTAATGGCACCAAAGCACCTGTTGTTGCTAGGTGAAAATCTGAATTGACAAGAGAAACAGCAAGAAGTACAGTGCAGCTGTTGCTTGTCCGAGACTGAGGAATACTCCTCGACAAATTTAGAGAGAAAGAGTACTGAAATCAGATTAAGTAGAAAAGTAAATCATGCCAAACTAACATCTATTTTTTTGCTTGGTTTTATTTTTTTATTTTATAAATTAAGTGACTTTTCTAGATGAAGGAAATGAATGTGTTTCCTGCCTTGTTAAAGCCTTTGATACAGTATAACAAAATAAATTATTCAGCTTAGAGAACAGAAAATTAGTAAAGAAATTGAGAAATGATTAACTCACAGAGAAGGGGACTAACATTTGTTGTAACCTCAGCATCAAACTGAAATTAAAAATGGGATTACTCAGGAGCAAGTAGTAATTAATAAGTAATTAGTATTTTCAGGTGTCATGTGACAGAAATGTCAAGTTACAGAAACTGTTAATTGATGTTTGGAATAATATTCAGAAGGAAGTTTTTTTTTTAACTTAAAAAATGCAAAAAAAACCCTTTAAAGTTAACAGCAGAAGATTCAAGATTATGCATCAATCAAATTATGGAAGGCTAGTGCATTAAACTCATCAGTGGAAATGTCCAAGGAAGAGAGATATTGTGGATGATAATATCAGGTCTCTCTCCTCAGTAGAGAGAAATATTAGGGGTTGTATATGTATAAGGGGTTAGTAAAACATCATCTGAAATTCTGTGCATAATTTTGATTGATTGCTCATGTTTAACAAACTGGAATTCAAGGCAGAATAAATACAGAGATGAAGTAATTAGAATTTTGGAATGTTTATTACAGGGGCAAAGACTGGAAGAATTTTATTCCTCTAAACCAGCAATCCAAAAGCTGGGAGAGGAGGGAATTTTACTCTATAGCTACTTTCATGGAATAAATACACCAGGAGAGAAAAGCATGTACTATAGCTAACGTAAACTGTTTGCACAGGAATCTTTATCCCCTACGTCATGTTCACTTTCTCTGGAGATTCCTTCTTTCCATCTAAATATTTGGAAATACTAAAATGCTTCTTTACAATAGGACAACTCAAAGCATATTAGTATGAAGGGTGCAATTATTTAGTTTTACTTATTGCCCTGAAGTGGTAAGCAATGCCTTCTCACAATTTCTCATTAGCAAGGCTCAAATCAACCTGCCTGTTATTGCTCATTTACTTGGTGAGCTCCTCCTAGAGTACCTGTGGTACAGATCAGCCTGAAGTCCTCAAAACTTGTCAAGAAGCTCTGATGTCTTCCATTTTTTTTATTCATTTTTGTGAGCTGAAAATTCAAAAATTAAAGAATGACACATCAAATACATTTGAGGAATCATTTTATTTAAAAAAGCCATATTTTTTTCTTAGTAATGTAATTACTTGCTTTATGGAAGTGCTGAAACAGTATCTTTTTCTGGAAAATATTGTTTTGTAATACTCAAAACATTCAGGATTTCTCAGTATAGATACACCTGTATTTAAAAATTCCACCACGAGAAAATTTCACCGGTATAAAAATATCCCGTTTCGACCATATTGTAAAGATAGTTTGCAGCTGTTCAGCAAAAATGATACACGAATGTTTTTGCATTTTTTTTTTACAGCTGCTGCAGTTCCCATCCTTCCCCTTCCATCTGCGCGCGGTGGCACTCGGGCATCGACAGACGGGGTCAGCGCTCGGACACCTCGAGGTGTGCAGCCGCTCACGGCGGCTGCTGCCGAGCGCGGCAGGGCGGTCCCGCAGCGAGCGGCCTGCCAGGCCCGGCACAGGGCAGGCGGCAGAGGCTGCGCCCGCAGACACCGCTCCCCGATGTGCCCGCAGACACCGGCCGCGGCTGTTCAGCCCCAAGGAGGTTTGTCCCGCTCGAGGCCAGTGGCTGATCCCTGGTGGCCTGGATGGGAAGTTTCCGTGGTGTTTGCTGTCCGGAGAAAGTGCACGTGCGAAGGTCGGCACCCGAGAGGCCGCGCGGGCCGTGGAGCTAACCTGCCGGCCCCTGGGTGAACTGGTTAAATCCCCAAGTAAATAAATACATAAACAGATAAATAAATGCTAGTTTTCCTACAAAAACACGATGAGGTGGGCACAACAGAGGTGTGCCCTAGGAAAAGCTGTGTCGCTGCCCCTCAGCTGCCACCGACAGGTTCCTCGCTCAGGTTTGAGCCCATAGAGAGCCTTAACGTGTGGACGTGAGTACGTATTTGATCAGTTGACAGATAGGCCACCGCTGGTCTTGACATTTAAAACTCATTTTACAACTGTACAGACAAACTAGGTTAAGTAGGGACTCGCCGTTTTATTTTTTTTATTTTTTTTCATTTACCATGACTTACCCTTTGTGTGTGTTCAGGAAATGGGGGAAAGGAGCATATAAACACTGTGTTACGTAGCTGCTAGATACCACTCGTGTGTACTATAGCAGCTACAGTCCCTGTAATTGGCTGGTGCTGTACTTGAAATGTCAGTTTCGAGCCTTGCATCAAGAAACATATATTTTTATTGTACTTACATAATCTGTAAGAACAGTGACTTTTTCTTATTTCTTACCAGCTCTCTCTCAGTATTCATTTATGCATTTGTTAGTAAATTAAGATTTTGGATGAAAAAAATGGAAATTTGAGGATAAGTCTTGGATTGCAATAGCTACTAGAAATGTTTTTTTTCTCCAGTTTACTGAATACTTCAGTAAATAACCTCTTCACAGGGCAATGAAGTGAATGATTTCTTGGTAAAAGCAACGTAGTACGCAATAGTAAAAATGCCATTAAACACAAGGAGGAAGAAGAGACTTTGAAATTATTTGACAAATATCTTCTATTTTTCATTCTCACTGAGTTGTTATAATGCACCCCCAGCACACACACACAACATACACACCACACACACACACAAGTAATTCAACACACAAAAAAAAGTAAAAAATACTTGCTATCATAACCATTTCACTTTCAATATATTAATAAAAGAAACTGCATTGTGCACATCAAAACACAAAACGTGAGGCTATAATTCAATGTCAAATTTATGCCAAGGTTCCAATGGCCAGAGTCTGCCAATGCCAGTCATTAAGAAGCCATTTCAACTTTACTGTCCTTTTTCATTGCCTTATCAAAGCACTTCTAGTGAAAATACATCCTTCTTACGTACCGTTCAGTGTAGTCTGCACTATCTGTCCTTGTCCTGTATTGATTACTGCTCCAGAAATAAGCAGGAAAAACTATTGTCTTGCTTTTCTTTTTTGACATCAGTTATTTTATCACATAAATATTACCTAAATATGCAGTGGTCTGTGAACTGTGTAGATAAAGCAGCCGATGATAAACTTTGTCCTAAACACAGCTAAGTTCAGCTGCTCCTCACAGCGTGACTCTTCCCCTTTCATATCAGTCCAGGGAGGCCCTAGCCCAGCAGGTCACCCGGCACGACGGCATCATTTGAGGCAGTGCTGGGCATTAGCTCCTACATCGCTCCGTGAGTCAAGGCCACAGCGAGGCCCATCAGGAGAAGGGGACATGGGACAAATTCCCCTGGGCCATGGGGAAGTCCAGCACCTGCAGCATCCCCGCCAGGGTGTCCAGTGCCGAGCACAGCTGGAATCAGCCCACGCTCCATCATAAATTGCCCTCTCTAAAACACAGTACAGTCTGTTTTTGCCAACTGATATTGGAGGGGCTCCCATTCATCACCTGCTCTCAATCACCATCTCCCATCTAAAAGACAGGAGCGTGATGGTGCTACCAGTGCTGCACTCTGCAATGATCACTACTTAATACAACTGTGTGGCTTTTTTTTTTTTTTTTTTTCTAATTTCTACACTGTGGCTCTATTCAAAGGTTTTGGCTTAATTCTGAGGAATAAAATTGTGTCAGGCTTATCTCAAATGCACTACTGCAAAGTGGGTGCACTTTAGTCCCAAAATTATGTAAAATAGAGATCTCTGTTTTTTAAATTGTTTCCTCTGTTCTTTGTTTATTTCCAGAAAACATTTTTCCCTAATTTGAAATTCTAACATATCAGATTTGTCTTATTTCTATTTTTTGCTTAAATGTAAATAGGCATACAAATTTTAACAGTGATGATACAAATTTTAAAAGGGGAGCATTTTTGCTTCAGCTTCCAGCAGTCATTTTTACCGTGTTTTAGAGAAATGAACAGAGGGAAATTTAAAATTATGCCATTATGCATCCTCTAAAAGAGCTAAAACACAGAAGTTTTCTTCCGTGTCTCCCTCAGAGAAAATACATATTAAAGTGCTGAAATATAAATTGAACTTTATAGAATATAGCAAGTTATTAGAGGGACCCTTGGATATAAAAACTGTAGTCAATATATAATTTTTTTTTTTAGGAAAGAATAAATACAAGAAAGAAGAAATCCAGGACCATGCTGCAGAAATCTATTTAGGCTGACCTGCTGATGAATTCAATCTGAACAGAGCTAAGATCCCCTTTATTAAGGTAGGTGCTCTGTTAACTTTTAGTAGTGTCATGAAAACACAGGTGTCCTTAAGAAAGCTATTAAGCTAAAGATGTGAAAGGAGTTGTGGCAAGTTTTATATGGGTAGCCAATTATCCTTCCACCATCAGCCTTTCCTGCTCATATATTAGAATTTGGTGAAGTCTTTGAAAGAGATTATTTGTTATATTGTAGCAGGAACTTGTCTTTAATCTAAAAATACCTGTAGGAGAGGAAAAAGAATCAAAAGTGAAATATGAGACCTTTAGTGCATTGCAACACAAGGAAGCTGCAAGAGCATATGTTATGATACTGCTGAAAAATGCTGTGAGTTACTACCGCTATGAATGGAGGAGAGCAGAGGTTTCCCTCGCAGATGCTGAATAGCAGGGAGCGGGTCCGCTAACCCTAACCCTGACCCTGACCCTAACCCTACCCCAAACCCAGCGTTTTCCCTAGCTGAGCAGCAAGGAGCGGGCTGGAGCACCAGCGCTAGCTGAGAGCTCATGCAGTCAGGGCAGGATTTCCACCCAGCCACACGTCTCCACGGTCTCGTCCAATTCCAGCCTTTGGGAGGGCTATGAACAGACCTTATTCACCTTCAATTATAGGAAGCTAATGTAACTGTCAAAAGGAAAAATGCCGGCAATTCTGTACCCTGTGAGACAGAGAGGTTCCCTAGACAGAGCTGCAGAAGGGAAGAATTCAAGTAGGTACCAGGAAAAAGAGGGCAGGTGGAGAATTTTCATATATCTTTCTTTATGAGGGCATTTGGGGCAGATTTGAATCTTTTCTCCTAATGTGGAGTAATGTGAGGAGTAGAGAGAGGCATATTCTGATAGCAACAACTTCTGTTTTTTTAATGCAACACCTTGTAAAGGAAACAAACTGGATAACAGTTGTATGGAGGGTCTTCATTTTCTTAATTATCTGCAGGAACTATTAAATCCAGATCTACTTTTGGCTCCCGCAAATAGGTTATTCTTTAACAAACAACATAAAAAACATTGATCCAGTCTCTAGTGCTGCTGCTAGTGAAAACAGTAGAAAAATGCATTTCCAACATGAAAATGACCTTCTCTTCCCATTAGAGTGTAAGAAATACAAATGGAAGAAAAGTTGAAGCTAACCTTTAACCTTAAAACTTGATCTTTACAAAACAAACAAACAAAAAGTATTGAAACTTAAATGTGTCTAACAGAAAATAAAGGCTATCCCATTGTCCCTCCTCCCCTAGTTCATATAAAAGTTAATGTCTCCCTTAATAAAGCTGGCGGTTGACCCTAATCTCTGTGAGATTGTTTTGTCAGCCGTCCCCGGGGTCCGACCCGGCAGTTGGGCTCGCTACCCTCTGCCGGGGCCTCGCGGCACACCGCGTCAGGGTGCCAGAGTTAAAGCTGCTACATGACCCCGGAGTGGAGCCTACCCCCCACTGGGAGGTCGCGGGCCAGCGAAGGGAGCCGGGGAAGAGGCGACTCCTGGGAGCGACACCACCCCTCGGTGAGCTGCCCGGGAGAAGAGGCACCGCCCCAGGGAGGGTAAGAGAGCCGGTCCGCGGGGGTGAAGATCAGTTGGTGCGGGGAGGAAGGGACGGCGCACCGGTGAGGCCTTGCGGCGGGGCAGGGCGCAGCGCGGCCAGAGACGTCCCCCCTCCGTCGGTGAGTTCCCGCTCGGGCTGGCCCCGAGTGGGCGGGCTGCCTTTATTTCTGTCCTTGGAAGTTTTCAAAAACCGACTGGACATGGCCACAGGCAACCAGCTGCAGCCCTGCTTCAGCAGTGGGATTAGGCAAGATTATCTTCAGAGAGCCTTCCAAGCTCAACGCTGATTCTGTGAAATCTCAGAGGTCATTGATTTGGCTCTAAAATGCTTGTGGCTCGAGCTACATAAAAGCACAGCTCATCATAATGACTTTAAAACATACATATATATATATATGTGTGTGCAGAGTCCTCCCATGGAAAGCAAAGATATGTTTGCAGGCATTGCAAATGAATGGTTAGTATTATTATTAGTATTGGTCCATTTGGAATCACCATAAAGAAGTAAGGAAAATCTATTATTCTGTAATTTGTCCCCTATATAATAGCTAGCTGCTGATTGTTGTATTTGAATAAGAAAAGATTTGAAATCAAGTACTCCACTGTTTGAATGGGCACATTTCCCTTTCACTTCAGGAGAGCTTTGCAGCTTTGTCTTAGATTAAGCATAAACCCATGCTTTCGCAAACACTGAAGGGTATATCTGATAATTTATAGCACTGCTGCAAAAGTTATTAACCCTCTAATTTTACCCTTCAATAAAAATTTAGAGAAAAAGAGACTGTAACATGTTAAATGGTATTGTTCCTCTAGATATTACAGTGATTGCATAGTACAAATTCTTACACTACTAAAATACTAATAGAACAAGCCCTCAAGTTTTGTTCCATTTTTTTTTTCTGTTCGTTAAACCAAATGTTCCATAGAAATCCAATAGTTCTTTCACGTGTGGAATAATAGGGAAGTGATGGTTCTGCTGGCAAGATTAATTGTAGTTTATAGTAGTCTCCTCCAAAGAGATTCCTTTTCTTATGTAATGCATTACTTGCAGATCTAGACATAAGCACATCTCTCTGCTGCTCAGTGGGGGAGTCGGATGGATTGTTTCTGCATTTCTTTTATCTTAATCTCATAGGAAGTTCACCTGTAGTAAGATGATTTAAATTTGCTCAAGTAGTGAGTTTTGGATGTGGGAAGTGCTAAAGCATTTAAGGAAAAGGCATGGAGGGTACTGATGATCTAATGAAGTGGGAGCATGGTGCAGGAAAGAAGTTGCAGTTATTAACTTGAGTTCAAATAATAGTGATTATAGAAATGTATGTGGATTTGAAACATACTTTGAAACATACTTTGAAACATTTGAAACATGTTTCAGGCTTAACCTGAAACAATAAAAAAGGTATTTCGCAGACCCGTACAAGTATAATCCCGGTAATAGTTATCAACAAAGACCTGCATCCTTCATCAGCCTATTGCTGGGTGCTTGTACTGGGCTTTTCCCCTGCCCTCAAACCCTGCGTCGGCTGCAGGGCCGTTTGGCAGCGCCGGGAAGGAGAGCAGCCGCAGGGCGAGCGCGGGCCGGAGCGGCCCTCCCGCCGCCGAGCGCCCTCCCGGCCCCACGAGGCCCGGCCTGGCCCCGACAAGGCCTCGCCCCTGGCCCTGCCGCCCCAGCCGGCCCCACAGCGGGGCTCCGGGGAGGGGGGTGTTTGCTGCCTTGGGGATAGGGCGGGCTCAAGGATCCCGGGGGCAGGGGGAAAACGCTGACAGAAATGTGTGTTGAAAGGAAAATATATAATTGTTACATTTTGGATTTTGAAAAGCTATCTACAATGGGCTCTTTTGTGAATATTCCAACTGAAGGCCCACACCCATCAGTCCCTTGCAAATAAACTTGTCCCTGATTTTATAAACCAAAGAGGTTCAGAAACTTGAGGTGTTCATTGCAATAAAGCATTCCAATTTTTAGATACTTATCATGATGAAATTACTTTTGAGGTCCTCTCCCTTACTATTCATCCTAGTTATTTGCTTTTACAAAAGATAATGCAAATATAAATAATTTATTTATTAGCTTATTTCCTGCTATTTTTTTTGTGCTAAACGTAATGAATAACATATTAATGCCCTTTCAAATCTGATCTGAATAGGATGCTGACAATTTTATTCAAATAAACCATAAATCTATAAAGAAAAATGAAGATGGTTTAGTGGAGGAAGAATGCTAACAGTGTTTTGATCATCAAGGTAGGATGCATTTGAGATACTTTCTGAGTTCACTTTCTTTACGTGTACAGCCTTGACAATAAGAAAAAGGCTTCCTACATCAAAGTATTTTGCAAAAACTAGTAAACTATCATGTTTAAATAAGATGGTAGTGTTACTGAATCCTAAAATAATCCTGCTACTAAGTTATTATTCATTAGGTTTATTATTTTTACATGTTTCTTATCTGCATTATCTAAAACTTACTGTCAATTGCACAGAATAATGTGATTTCAAAGAATGCCTTGATCCTGATATACAAGAAAATTATAGGTGACAATTTCCTTGAATTTTAAAAAGCAAACTTTCTCTGAAATTTTCTTAAGAAGCAAAGTGTATGCAAAACTAATTCTTTAATAAAGAATGTTATAAAAATGTTGCAATGTATGTGAAAAGGCACTCCGGAGGAATAAACTACTACAGAATTTGAATGGGGCTTCAAGTCTGAAGGAGGGATTTTTCGTTGTTCAAACTTTTGTGGGTGTGTATGTACGGGGCTGCTAGGAGCTATGGGGGCAATGTGGCATCCCCCCTGAGGAACAGAGGTTTCAGTGCAGACTAAAGATTAAAGTCTATGTTTGTAAATATAGCTAGGGAACACGTTAGGTGAATAGCTTGTCTATTCTGTAGTTTTTGAAGCTGCAGCTCAGGCATGCTATTAAGAAATTAGTTCCTATATTGCAATAGTAATGCTGCTGGGATAGTGTGTTGTGGTGTAGATCTACACACAAAGCCTTGGAAGCACAAGTACCAAGAAGAGCTATTGTGCTCTTGAGTTCTTTTTTTTTTTTTTTTTTTTCCCAGTATCAATCAAACAAAGGAACTATTTCTGCCAACAAAATGCGTTTTTCTTTTAGGTTACTGGTTGTGGGGAGGATTGTGGGAGGACCTCAAGTGAGACAGAGCTTTGAACGAAATTTGCCTAGAATTTTTGGTGGAATCATCTCCCCAAGAAAGAGTTTAGAGTTAGACAAAAAGTTTAATAAGAATTTGATAGACTAGGGTAGCTAACTATAAAAGGAGCAAACTCAAAATCGCTAGGTCAGACAAAATGCGAATGTTTATACGTGTCTCTCTTCTCCCCCAAACTGTTGCGGGTGAGGAAGTTTTTTCCAGTGGGAAGAAGAATGCAGAGCTTGTGAGAGACGCACGTTCATATAAAAGAGAAGCAGTGCTGCTCTTCCACTCCTGATACTCAGCCATGTGTAGCTAGCTATTCCAAGGACCAGGAAGCACACGAATGGTGCATAAAATGAGAACACTCAGCCCGCTGCTGTTTTAAACTTAATAGCCTTTTAATAGATTGTGCACAGTGGAACTAAGGATAAACTGCTTTTTTGGACCACATTTTAATCTTTCCTTGGCTGTTATGTGTGAGTTCGAAAAGGGCACTCAACAAGGTCACCAGACAACTAAGGTAAGGCTTACTGCACAGCTCCAAAATGTGTCGGCCAGGTTTGCTTTTAGATAGGCAAGAGCATTTTGCCATCAAAAATACCTTGATTATGTAGACTGCTGAGATGTGCCATGCTTAAATATGGCTATGTTTCAAAAAAAACAGGGTGGTGTATAGGAACTATTCACAGAATTGTGAATGTGTAATTTGTAACCTAAAAAAAGCAGGACTTCTAATGAAGCAGGATTATTTATTCAGTTACTTTATTCATTAGTGTGATTATCTACCAAAATTTACCAATCAGAAGTTTGCAAATTAGAAAAGTTAATTTTGTAAGCTTAAAAAACTTTCGAAGTCTTACATGCATATTGATATCTTTTTTTTTTTTTTTTTTGGTGAGGATTTGTTTTTAACACAAAGAATTCAAAATTCGGAAAGCTTAAAACATGTGGAAGGTTCCTGAATATTAGAAAATCTGATGTTTCTGAACATTACCTGAACATTTCCACCAAGTATCTCTCCACTGTGCCCTCAGAGTGATGCATGGTGAGAGACTTAAGGATCAGAACTGGGATCTGCTGATTGTAGCTCATGGAAAAATGATCTTTTTGCTTACCTGTTTTTTTCAGAAGGAAGAGTAGGGGAATGGAGACTATTTTCTCACTCGCCTACTGTTGTATGCTGTTTAAGGGCTTTTATACAGTAACTTTTATTATTATTTGGAAAGTACTGCAGTGCCTTAGGACTGTTATCAATACAAATGGTTCTCCTTCTCTTAAATTGCCTGTTGGTCTTTCCCAGCTATCCCTCATCTAAAACCAAAGGCCAAACCATGTGCTTCAGCAGGCACACAGATCAAATTTTGACTAAATACCACCAAGTCACTATAAATTTGACTTGATAGAAGGAGAATACTCAGAACATAGCCATTAAATTTTCGCATATCTTGTGAGTGCTTTCTGATGCAATATTCATCAACTGTAAAGTGTGTATCATACAAAACCAGAAATAATAAAAATCAAAATAATAATAAAAAGGACAGAAAAAAAAGTAGGAGAAGAGTTTATTTGTGCCATACATATTTTGCTTGTTAAGGACATGGTGACACTTAGGTGAAAAAGGACAGTGATGGGGTGAATGGGAGAACCTGGGATATCACTGCACAACTGAGTGCAGGTTTAGGAACAGAGATAGGTGGATTTAGAGAATTTCTGGTTTAATATGCCTGGGTAGAAAGGATTAGGAAATTGCTATGGAAGTTCCCTACACACACACTCTTTTGGGGCTCTTTAAGAAAAATACTTAAACCCGCCCTCATAGCACATTTCTGAAGACAAACTCTGACCCTGACTACTGTATTTCTTCTTCAGGCTTGTTCTGGAGAGCCATTCCATGCAAATGACTCATCCAGTACTTCACCTTGCCCAGCTAGCTGAAGAAGAATCTCTTCAGGTTTGTGTTTCTACAAGATTTACTGAGGTGTCTGTTTTCTGCAACTGTCCCGAATGCACAGGGGGAACTAGAAGAGGAGAAGCAGCTCATTTTTTTTGTTATGTGAAGTACTAGAAGAGGGAGATGCTGTCTTTTTTGCCCTGGCTATAGCTGATATATCCAAAGCTGTAATTTCTCTTTCATGTTAACTTCCTTGCCTTCCCCTGGCCCACATTCAAATTAATTTCTGGGAAATGCTAGTCAAATTATATTATTATTATTATTACTATTATTATTATTATTATTTTAATCTTTACTCCCAGGGGAAAAAGTATATATGTTTTTTACCATAAACCAGCTTTCCCTGAGGTAAGGAACTTTTTGAGATGAGAAAGTTTTTGGAGTCATAAACTGTAGAGGTTGGTTCACAAACAGAAGTGCCTTGTTAGCAGATAGTTAAGCGCCAGGATGTCAGCAGTGGGGGACAGTGCTGGAACAAGGACAGCAGAACATCTCCCCCCACCCTGTGTGGGAACAAAGCCAGGACAACCGTGCACAGGTGTCAGGCTGCTGATTGGCTGTGAGCCTTGCTACATTTGTGTTGTGAAAGTATAAAAATGAGTTAGTTTGCAAATAAACTTGTCTCACTCTGCACCCCAGACTGAGTCCGTTCTTTCGCGAGATGCAACAAATGGCGCCCAACATGGGGCTCGAAGACTAGCTGTTTCTCCGGTTGCATCGCCCAGCTGGACTCCCGGGAAGCACGCTCAAAGAAGCGTAAGGATCAAGCTGAAAGGAACCGTCCTTTGTGTACACACTCAAAGCCTCTTGAAAGGAAAGAGGTAAGTGGCTGGGAACGATGGGTTCATACCTAATGAAGGAAAAGAAGGACGATTTGGAAGCTTCTCCTAAAATCTTGAAACAGCAACGAAAAGATTTAGGTGAAGAAGAACTGCAAAAAATTCTTGCATGGGCTTCTAAAGACAATCCTTCGGTGAATAGTAATAATGTTTTTAATCTGGAGAGATGGGATCAAATTGGGGTCTGACTGTGGGATAGTGCCACATGCGGTTATAAGGCTGCTGCTAACCTGCTGCCACAATGTCCAGTTGTATCTGAAACACTGAAATCTTATTGTGGGTAGCGGTCGAACATAAATGATGGGATCGGGGCCCCTGGCATCCCCTCCGTGCCTCCATTACCTCAGTCATGTCCTGATAAGAATCAGAAAAGAAAAGGCGCTGCAAAAGCCTTTGCGGTATTGCCACCTGATGACCAGGATGGGGATCCTTTTGACTCGGGTCCTATTAACCCTGAAAAGGAACCAGACCTATACCCCCCGGATCCTCAAGATAAATGGGCTTCAGTAAAAATAGGCACAAAACAGGCAGGAGATGTGGGCATGCCGAAAACCTTCCCCGTTATCTGTGCACCAGATTTGAATCGGGGTTGGGAAGGTCTGTCGTATAATCTTATTAAGGACGTGCGACACATGGTGACAGATTGTGGCCTTGGCGCACCATATACCACCCACCTTATAGGATCTCTTTGTGATACTTGGGGTTTTACTCCCCGTGATTTTAAAACTTTGTTTCGTCTGATTATGACTGATATGCAATATACGATGTGGGAGTCGAAAATGAGGCAGCTTGCTCGAGCACAAGGGGAGGAAAACCAGCGGCTGTCGAAAAGAGGTCCTTTACGGGCTGTTATTGTGGACATGCTAATGGAGGAAGGTGAGCACAGCCTTACAACAGCACAAGTAGGAATTCCCGCTGAGGGCCTGCAGCAAGTAAAGGCACTTGTTCTCCGCGCCCTTAAGGCCGTCCCGGAGGCTGGTAAACAAAGACAACCTTTTGTTAGCATAAGACAAGATGCGAATGAGCTATATATGAAGTTTTTGGATCGGCTTAATGAGGCTCTGGAGAAGCAAACTGATAACGAACAAGTTAAGCAACTAGCAATTAAGAATGGATGACATATCCAGAGCAAAAGGAAACAGCAGAAGAGGCTCTGCAGCAGATTACGCGAGCAGCATCGGCTGCAGGATTAAAAATTGCAGAAGATAAAGTACAGGAAACTCCGCCTTGGCGATATTTAGGATGGAGAATTTCTGATCAACAAATTCGACCACAATTATTGACCCTAAAGATAGGTATAAAGACTTTGAATGATCTTCAAAAACTTTTGGGAACTATTAATTGGATCCGTCCCTCCTTAGGAATTTCCACAGAAGAATTACATCCTCTATTTAAGCTTTTAGAGGGAGACAGAAGTTTAACATCTCCCAGAAAACTTACTCCTCCTGCGTAAGTTGCACTGGACAAAGTTGTGGACAAATCAACCACTCAGATTGTTCACAGATGAAAGCAGAATTATCTTGTCAGTCTTTTTGGTTTTTATTCTAGCTTCCAATGCTAGAAGCACAATGGATACCACAGGATATATGTCTGTTAATTTTAGAATGGGTGTTTCTGCCTCATAATTTTGGCAAAACTGTCACCACTGTTATTGATATGATTGCGATGGTTATTCAAAAAGGAAGAGAGCGTTTGATGTTTCTAGATGGCATAGAACCTGGTATTATTTATTTACCACTTAACACAAAACAATTAGCCTTTTTGACTCACCAGTTTTTTGTTTTTCAGTGTGCCTTGGCAGATTATCCGGGACAAATAAGTATCCACTTTCCAGGACATAAAATCATACAGTCTTTTAACTCTCTTTCTCTGTTACCTGTTTCCCATTTGAGTCTTACACCAATACGTGAAGCTCTTACAATATTTACTGACAACTCAGGTAAGACAGATCGTGCAGCTGTAGTTTGGAAAAATGATGAAGGGCACTGGGAGAGCGACATACACGTCGTCACAGGCTCACCACAAATAGTGGAATTATCAGCGGTCGTCCACGTCTTTACGCGATGGCCCTCTGCAGTTAACATTATAACAGACTCTGCCTATGTTGCAGGGTTAGTCTCTAAGTTAGAACACTCCTTTTTAAAAGAGGTTTCAAACGAGACCCTCTTTGCGCTTCTCTGGAAGCTCAGATGGCTATTAAACAGAAGGATTTATCCGTACTTTATCCAACATGTATGCTCGCACACCTCGCTATCCGGACCTATTAGTGAAGGTAATGTTCAAGTGGATAGTCTTGCAGGAGCTGTAGTTCTGCCGGATCGCTTTGCACAAGCACGTTTGTCACATGATTTTTATCATGAAAATGCAAAAGTGTTATGGAGGTCGTTCCAATTGACTTAGGAAAAAGCTAGGCAATTTATACAGTCTTGCCCAGACTGCCAGCACATTTTACCAGTACCATCCATCAGAGTAAACCCTCGCGGTCTTTCTGCGCTTGAAATTTGGCAATCAGATGTAACGCATATCCCTGAATTTGGCAGATTTAAACATGTACATGTTTCTGTTGATACCTTCTTATCCTGTATCTATGCTTCTGTACATACAGCTGAAAAGGCCAAAGAGGTATGTTGACATGTTATGATGGCCTTTGCAATATTGGGAGTGCCATAAGCTATAAAAACTGACAATGGTCCAGCCTATATAGCACAAAACCACAAATATTCCTTCAACAATGAGGAATCAAGCCCATCACAGCTGTCCCCCATTCACCCACAGGCCAAGTGATTATCGAGTGTACACATGGCACCCTTAAGAATATGATACAAAAACAAAAGGGGGAACATTGGGTTATCCCCACAGGAACACATAGCAAAAGCTTGCTATGTGTTGAATTTTTTAAATCACTGGACAGAGGAGGGCCCCCTATAATCCAACATTTTGATTTACTGAGACAACACAAAGTTCAGGATAAAGCCCAGGTTATTGTCAAAAACCCCCAGACAAATCAGTGGGAAGGGTCTTTTTCTTTAATAACCCGGGGTAGAGAATATGCTTGTGTTTCTACAGGCTCAGGGCCAAGATGGGTACCTGCTCCATGTATCAAGCCTTTCTTATCACAGGCAATGCCATCATCTGCAGCACCGTGACATCATCCACACAGCAGTGGATACAGTCCCAATCTAAAACCTGCATATGAGTAACTCTAGCCACTCGAATGAGA
>JAUBNY010000305.1:20245-46235 GCA_032275445.1 Crypturellus soui | reverse complement strand
ACAAGAACTGCAGAACATCTCCCCCCCCCCCCCTTCCCGGCCTCCCGCCTGGTGCGGAAACAAAGCCAGGACGGCTGCGCACAGGTGTCAGGCTGCTGATTGGCTGTGAGCCTTGCTACATTTGTGTTGTGAAAGTACAAAAAGGAGTTAGTTTGCAAATAAACTTGTCTCACTCTGCACCCCAGACTGAGTCTGTTCTTTTGCAAGATGCAACAATAAACTGTGCATTTCTGTAGTGGCTAAAGAATCAGACTGAAGATAGGGAAATTATATGTTAATACATGCTTTGAACTACCAAAATAGAGGGTAAAGAAAGACTTGTTTTAATTGTAAGAGAAGTTGGATGACAATTTGATGGTTCAGTTCTGCTTGGATAAGCCTCCTTTTCCAGGCAACACTACTGACACTAAACCCTAGATTTCTGTGATAGGAGCTCAGTTCTGTTTTGGAGGCCGGGAAGGCCTTTTGCCTTCAGAAAAGTCCTCTCTCCTACCAACCACCCTGACTTATGTGAAGTGCCAGGCTCAGGTGTTTCCAGTTGCCTGCTGCTCGGTGCTTCTTCAAACAAAGAGAAGTGGCAAATGCTTCCCTCCTTTTCCCTCCACCTTTCCTTCCTGTGATTCCCTGTGCTGATGAAAATTGCACATCGAAGTTGAAAGCCAGGTGTGGGAATAGATAGATTAACACCAGTTAAACCTGGTCAATGCCTTGGTGCTACTGATGCTCCCTAAAATCTCTTTTCCTCCTTTTCTGTCTCTTTTCTCCTCTAAGTAGTGAAAACTGGTGAAGACTCAGCACCTTTGTACCTTGTATGTGCCTGGGAAGCTGGAAATTTCCATCTCTGTGCAGTAAATGTAATCAACACTCTTGTTTGACTTGAGATCAGGCAATTTTTAAGGTGTAGCTTTAAATTTCATCTTGCTGTGTCCCCACTTAAGCTCAATTCACAGTATGGTTACTAGGATTGCTATTGCCCATTTCATTGCATCAATCATTTTCTTTTATGCCAATACAAAAATCGGCTATAGGCTGATAGTGTGGGTGGGGGACAGGGTGGTGCTCATGCACATATATAAAAATCTCAGTTGGAAAATATCGCTATGAAATATAACTTTTTTTTTTTCGAAGTTTGAGACAGAAATCTAACACAAAAGCTTTGAAGTCTAAGCTTCAAAGCACTTTAAGACAAACATGAAAATTTCTGGGTTTTTTTGTGTGTGTGTGTGCTACTGCTCCAGTACTTACAATCCAGTGCTGTTCTTTTCTGTGTCACAGAACGTTAATAAAAGACTTGCAGAAAGGGCGCATTGCTTGTTCTTTAATATGGCTCATAAAGGTTAAGCTTTATAATGCTGCAAAGCCCAATCTTTTGAGAAGCTTGTCCGCACACTGTCATACTCCCTCCCCCTCCAAGTTACAAGGGAATTTTGCATGTCAGTGGCCTAAATATACGACATTGCACAAGGCTTTGGCAAGCTAATTGCTTATTACAAAGGAATTTAAAATGAGTGTTTAATGAGTGAACACTGGCTGCTTAAATATGAACTTACGGCATTGTAAATCAAGGTTACTGTGCTTAGGTCATGCAAGATTAGGAACTATAAAAGTGACCCTCTATCTTAGTGAAATAATCATTTTAACTTTAAATGTTTTTAATTGAATTGTGGATTATGGACTGAAAAAAAAAGAGATTCTGCTTCAAACCTGTAGTTTCGACTGCCTGCATTCAGTGACTCATAGCTACTGTATAGGAGGACGGAGCACCAAATTAGCATTATAGGAACGTATAAGCCCTGAGCAGGCTGGTCTGTGGTGTTATCCTGCTCTGAGCAGGAAGTTGGACTGGAGACATCTGAGTTATCCTGTTATTCTGTAGTCCAGAAAATAAAGTCTACAATCAGTATTCGCAGTGAAAGATGAAACCTTGGAATGATACTGTTTCAACATATACTTCTGTTTTTTCTGGAAAGATCATTATTACTCCTATAAAGCCAGTTTTCAGTTGTGATTGATAGTATATTTAACTCTTCTGACTTGCTGGTAAAGCAAGAAATAGGAAAAGTATCAATCATTGCAATAAAGACACTTGCCATGAAGCTATTATATCAGTGAGCTCACAACTAATCCCCCAAATCCATCTTTAAAGGGTTTATTTAAAAATTAAACTATATAGCAACTCCCCAAAAGATATGTTTCTACTCTGAATGAAGTTAATTTGATTTTCCCAGTTTACGTTACACCAAAGTTAAAAAAATAACAACAAAAAAAAGCAAAACAAAGAAAACCAACATATTTAAGGACATTCTTGCCATGCTGTGCTTGTTCTGTTAATGACGAGGGAAAACAAATAGAACTTAGGTTGGTCACATCTAGGATTACTTTGCACTTTACGTAGGCCTCAAATTAGTCCTTGAACTGAGTAAACACAGCAAGTAAAAGAAATAATGAAATGGAAATCCTACACTTCAGCGTTGCTTCCAGTTCTTAATCTCCACAAATACACAAAATGGGCTTTTAATTTGATTCAAATGTTGCAGCTATGTAGACAATTAATATTTAACTTAAGAAGCAGAATCAGAAAGATGAGTATAAGCAAACGTATTTTTTTTCAAGTTGTTTCTTGAGAATTTTGAAGTGTGTGTGGGGGGATATCACTTATATCAAAGCCTTTTTAAAATTTGTCCATAGTAGTATTCTGCCAGAAAATTAACAAGGTATGACAATACTTCACTAGAATCTGGACTAACCTGAGCTCATTTTGATCTAGATAAAATGGGTAAGGGTTGTTTCAAAAGGGGTGGTAAAGCTACCTCTTGAATTTTGTGACCCTGCAGTTTCCCCGAAATCTTCAAATTCAATGTAATGGTGAAGTGTTGGGGATAAAAAGGGGGTCCAGGGATCCCTATAGCGCCCCAAAACATCTGGGAATGCACACTGGGTTCTGTACAGGGGGGTCCGCTGCCCCCTGGATGAGGGGGGGATGAGCTTCCAGAACCCCCTGGACCCTTCCAGAACCCCGAAGGTGGGGGCCGAGGGCTCCAAAGGTGGGGGCCAGGAGCAGTCTGCCGCTCCTGGCCGACCGCCCACCAACGGGGCCCCGCCAACCATCTCTGGCTCCTACCCTGTCTCCTCCCTTGCTCCTCCCTTTCTCCTCCCCTTGCCCTCCATTCCCGAGTTTATATAAGTTATGGTTTAGTGAATAAACCGACCTTTTGCCTCTGGTGACTGGTCGCAGCCTAGTTGGGTCCACTAGTGCTGCTGCTCGATTCTTCCAATCCCGTGCCGACCTCGCTCGGGCTCACATTGAGCGATCACAGCGGCGGTCGGGATAGTGCTCCTCCGCGTACCGTCCCCCATTGGCGGCTTACCTGAGGACCGGAGGCGGAGCTCCTGCAAATCCAGCAGAGGGTAGCTGAGACTTCCCAGCTTCACGTCACAGGAGCGGTAAGGGGAGCCTCCCCCCAAAGGGTGGACAGGGAGGATTAAAGCTTGTGGGACTGAGAGGGCAAAAAGACTGTGCGGCCTGGGAACCCTGGGTACCCAGGGGACCCCGTTAGGGACAGGCCGGTAGCGCGTCGTGTACCCCACTAATGGCGGGTTTTTTAGTTTCTCACGGTTTAGCGCTCCCGGGGATCCCGCGGGCGGGCCCCGAGGGTAGGAGCGGGTTGTTTTTCGTTTTACTACAGTGAAGAATCTCTGTAAAAGAAATTTAATGTATAAAGTATACTTCTCTCTTTGGTTTCTGGTTTGTCTGCTATTTGAAATATGGGGAAAAGGAGTAATGAATTTATGATATTATCTTACAGATTTATGTGGTTCAGATTCTGTGGTCATATTTTAAATATGATGTAGCTAGAGACCTATGTTAAATTCTGTTTTTCAAAAATTGAATCAGGAATATTCAACAAGAAGGAAAAGAGATTTCCTTGCTCTTCTTCAACACACACACACACAAAAAGCCCTTAAAATAACTAAGTAACTTCCTTCCACTCCAGTCAAACAAATCCTATAGATCTTGCAAAGCTGACTAAATTCCATCTGGACTTGAATTTCAGAACAGGCATCTTTTACTATAACATGCAAAACAATTACCCCTAAAGGAAAGTAGAGTTTTGACATTATTCCAGTAGCGGATTTCAGTTTTATTTGCTATCTCTTTCTGGATTTTAAGCCTGTATTTAAAAATCTCCAGAGTGCACTTAAACTATAAAGGAAAAAAAAAGCAAACACAAAGTATAGGCAAAATACATATATACATACATATATAACATATATAAACAATATATGCTTTTCTCATGAATTATTTCATTACTCCTAGGACTCTCCCACCCTATCCTAATGAATCAAAAAAAAAAGCATGAATGAGATGACAAACTGCGTTGAAGAGTGCCAGTTTTGTCACAACCACAAAATCTAATGGATTAATTACGTTGATGTCATTGCTCTAACCAGCCCTGCTTACCATAAGCGGAGCTGCAATAACTGAGAAGGCAGGTAGATGCCCCGTTTATTAGTTCAATAATCCTGACTCTAGCTTGAGGAAAATGAGGAGTAAATAATTCTTTGAACAGAGTGGAAAACGTGTCAGAGTTAAAAAGCATAAAAGAGTGTGCTTTGGGAAAAATCCCAAGTAAGTAAATCTGAGAGCACTACCGAGGGAAAATTAGTCTTTACAGCGAGAAGAAATAACTGACAGTTAAAAGTATCAACTGTATTAGTCGTAACAGGAAAAGAACCATTTTGTGCTCAGCAGGTGAAGAAAGACCATGGCAAAGCGAGGTAACTTCTTTCTTTCTGATTTTCAAGCAAAAACTAGTCAGTGTTGCTGACTCTTGTGATGTCTTGCTTTCTAGCTGCTTTTACGTAACTTCAGACAGTCACTTGTTGCAGATCTTCCAAGTACAGAATACTTCATCACTCTTTGTGAATGTTTGAAATAGGAAAGCTTAGTTTTTTTCACATTATTTGTTTTTTTTTTAAAGGGAAGTGACTTTTGATAGGACATGACTACTTCCCTAAAACACCTTGGGTTGTTTGAATAGGAGCAGACAAAACAAATCTATAGAACTTACATTATGCTGTATAGGATGAGAGCAGAATGAATAATTAAAATTATTTGAGATTATTATTATTTGAGATTATATTATAATTAGAATTATTTGAGATTATTATTATAGGATAAAAACACCAAATTTTAATGATGTGTAGATTTTAAAATGCATGGAAGCTTATTAAGACCTACATTATAGCAACAGTAACATCAATGAAAGTCATCTCATAGACTTAATTGTTGTCTGCTTCATTTTGTGTAATCCTGTCCATTCCATTGTTATTAATTTGTATGTAGGGCAAAAAGTAGCACTAGGTTTTGCAAATTTCATTTCTCATCACGTGTTCACCTTTGCCACAGTTGCACAGCAATCCTTGGCCAGTCCCCTGAGCAGCTTTCCGTTGAGCCAGAAATTCTGCGGAAAAATTTCCTACCATTTCTCGAGAGTTTCCTCTTGCAGGGAAAAACTAAGCGGGATGGGGTGGCAGCAGGATTTATAGTCCATCATTATACATGGCGACTGATGCAAAAACATTATAGAAATAGCATCAGCGCACGACCTTATAGAATGGCATTAATTGACTGGAGTATGAATACAGGCATTGACGTTCCTACTTCTGAACCTAGAGCTGAATCCCACCTTAAATTCAGCCAAATGAGGCAGCTTGTCTGTGTTGGTTATCAGAAAGAGACAAATACCTCCAGAGGCAGTGTGTCCCATACTACCATTTAGCCACTTCAGAAGATGATTCATACTTTACTATCTCCTTGCAGACCATCACAGAAAGATGTACTTAAAGTGTCTACCCTGAATTTAGTAATTTAACCTCTGAATGAGATGATGCTGTTTCTGTATTTAGAGGAAAATTTTTCTGAACTGAAGTGTTCTCACAGAATATCAATGCAAAATGGACAACCAGGTACTTTTCCAGATGAGTTTCTTAAATGGTTTTTACTCACATTGCTATCTATAAAACGGAAATAGCAGTACGGACTTTTTCTACAGTTTAAATTGTCAAAGACTGTAGAATGTTGCCCTAAAAACATCTTTTACAGTATATAGGTAAAGTGTCTTAGGAAATGGAGTCTCTAGGGCCTAGGAACCCTTAGCAAGGACCAATAATAACTAGGGGCAGTTTGCATATGTCACATAATGAAAGTTTTATATCCAGAAGACAGTGAGGTCTACTAACTCATCTCTTTGGAAGTAACCAGACATAAGTCTGAGATATTTTTGAAAGGTAAATTTAATTTTCTGCTTTGCTTTAGGTTTCTTATGTGGACTAGGGGTGGTCTGCTGATGTACAGTCTACACAAAGGATTTTGGCAGCAGCTGAATATCAGAATGTCCCTTTTTGAACCTGTTTTCTTCAGGTGCTCAGCTCCTGTTCAGCTTTGGAGGAACTAAGATGCCCAAATTCCCATCAGTAGGATGTGTGGACAGTCAGGGAGAGATTTCTAGGCTTTGAAGAATTCTGGGCGTTCAGACAGAGCAGTAAGAAGAATAATCACTTAAACTAGAGAATTATGGTTGTATATGAACTATCCTGCACTGGTCAAAAGAAAAAACAAATGTCAGTAGAATCCTGGGAGAAAAAAAAAAAAAAGAAGAAGAAAAGAGAATAAATTTTAAGAAATTGTGCAGTGGTGATATAAATGAGCAAGAAAGGGGAGAACCTGGTACATAAGCACCAGGAGCATAAAAGAAGAGAGTAAGTTATTAGAAAGAGAAGGAAATACCAGAGGGAATAATTTTCTATAATATGCAAATCTTCTCCAGCAAAAGGTAAAGTAGAAGGGACATGACAGTGGAATCACCTTGAAGGAATGTAAAAAGCAAATCAGACAGAGGAACAATAAATACATAAAATAGATCTCTGTCAAAAAAACAACCCTCCCCTTGTCCACCTTTAACTTATCAAATATTCATGCTTAGAGCCTTTTATTAATTTTTCTTCCTTGGAGAGTTTCAATGTACGTTACTTGAAATGCCAAAAAATAAAAAAAAGGAAAAAAAAAAGAAGAAAAAGCTTAATTATATCAAAACAAGGTATCAAGCTTGAAATCTAAGAATATTTATTTGAAGAAAGTAAATACAATATGTTACTTTGAAAGAGTCCAGGCTATGAGATGCTTATTTAACTGGTTAGCACCAGTACTGAAACTTCTGCTTCTGAAGGCAGTGGTCCTTTCCTCTAGGCTAGGTTAGGAGTGAATAATTTCTTTTAACGAAACATTGGTTCTGCATTGGGTCTTCCTGGTTTAGAAATGAGAATGCCAAGTGTTTATAAACATTTCTATCTGAGCACTTCACCGGGGAGATGCAAGTGGTTCGCGTCGTTCCTTCTCCTCAGAAATGAGCTGCGGGGAGCCCGAGGGACTTGCCTTTTGCAGCCCCTTTCCCTTTGGAGCGCGGGGCTGGAGCCGGGGACCAGGCCGGCTGGGTGCGCGCGTCAACCGCCCCGCATGGCCCCGTGGCCTGGAGGGAGCTGCCGGCCCGGCCGTGGCGCTGAACTGATCCGCATGAGAGGCTGAGGGCCGCGTGCTGGGCAAGGTTAGGTGCGTTTGTGGTGAATTCCTGCTATCAGAACTGTTGCCGCGAACTTTTTCCTTTCAGTTTTTACTGAACTGCGCGCTGGTTGTAAATTTCCTGTGTAAATGCCTCTCCTTGTGTTTCCTTTGAATCAGGATTATTCTAGATAGCTTTTTCCCCAAGAGGGGATTGAGACAGGGTAGGGAGGGGGGCAGTTCGCAGATCGCAACAACACTTCTCTGAAGCCCTTTATTCATTAGGCTGCTGTTATTAAGAAAATCAAGCGGCCGTTATAAATAACAGGTAAGCACATGCGCGGTAGGTTCAGTCATTCCCTCCCTGCTGCCGCAGGGCTGTGGGGAGGCTGCCTGCGCGCGGGGAGGCCCTCAGGGGTGCGCGGCCACCCCTGCCCCACACGTTGGGGCACTCCCTGAGCCCCACAAGCCGCTGTTGGTGCCCACTGCGTACTGGCGGCCCTGGGGTGTCCTAGATTCACCGATTCCTGCAGATCCAGCGGGGCCGAAGGTTTCCAGTGATTTCTGGAAGCTTCTTTCAGAGTCTGCTTTTCTCTACTGCATGTGCTTTTCAGGCAGTTTTTTTTTTCCTCTGGTAAGTATTGCTCCACATCTGCTGAAACGCATGAAATTTATTTTTACAAATTGATGTAAAGAGGGTCTTTATTACAGGATCTATTCTACATCTTTCAATGTTTTTATCGTGTTTTTTTCTTCAGAATAATTGACTTTCATCAAATTTCACATGACTTTTCTTCAGTTCACGATAGTGCTGTCAGAAAATTTCCTGATATATTCTCTAAGTTTTCTGATAAATTGTTTGCCCAAGTTTCTTTCTTGCTTCTCACTGCTGCATACGCCTCTATATAATTCCTACCATATTTAGATCTAAATTTCCTTCAAATATCGTAGATTACACGCTGTCTTGCTAGATGTCTCTTAATAGAGCCAAAAAATACATATTTTACTTCATAATATTGCCAACAATCTCACTTTCATAGTCATTCTCTTCATGTTGCAAATAACTTTGAAAGCATGAAAGCAGTGAGGAGAAAATGGTAGGTGGGACCCCAGAAAATCCTTTACTGCTACCAGGTACCATTCTGTGTCTGTTGTAGTTTGGTTGTCTCTTGGTTCCCCTTTAACAGTCCAAACTTGTGAATTCCTTTCTGTCCTGTTATGATACCATGCTCCTTTTTTTGCAGATTTCTCTCTCTCTACCCGTGTTGTTTCAGTTCTTCATATGTTAGTATTAAGGACTGTGGGATTTAGGGGTGGACTGGCCACCAAATGGGGAGATCCTTTGCAATAAGACTACAACCAACTCGGGGAGAAATTTAAAGATCAAGTTTTCTTGAATTGCCGCAACACTGCAAATAAAGATCCAAATGAATGGTCTGGATCTTGGGAATGCCCAGCAGGCAATTAAGTTGATTTATATAAACCGATTACAGTTTGCCTTTAATCTGTAGTGCACAAGGTGCCATTAATACTAGCATTTGATAAACCCATGAGGTTTGATGAGCTTTAGGATTCCTGAAACAGAACTATTGTTACTAAACTAAAATCAGCTGAGCATTTTGTGGGACAGGTACTGTAATGTCTTCACTGCTCAAACATTCTAAGTGTTTGCAAGCAAATTTGGAATAACAGTATAGTGGCATTTGTTTGGAATATGTCTCTCATCAAGGCTGTAGCAGCCAGACATTGCAAAAATATGGCAGTTTATAAATTGCGTTGATTGTTCTTATCTTTCAGATAATTAAAGAATATGATTCTCAAGAAAAGAGTTCACTGTGAGGACAAACATTGAAAGTTCTCGGGATATTAATCAGACGACATCTTATACACAAGTACCTTTGAGCTTTTGCTATTATGAGACATTTAAAAAATAACTAGAGATTGCAATTTTTTTAGGCACTAGAGCTTTGAAACCTATTAGGTGGAGAAGCTGCAGTGTGGGAAAAGTGAAAGCATGATAAGTGAAATGATTTTGAAGCCATAATCAATGGCTATTTGCTCAGTTAAAATGATGCTGAGAAACGAATGTAGGAGTATTACATTTGAGTTCCAGATCATTGGGAAACTTTTAGTTTAAATTTTCCTTTTTTCCTTCAAAAAAGGTTTGTGAAAACTGAGTGTTCTTGCAAGTTGCAAAACTGCTAACCTCGGAGAGCTAAAGTCTGCTCACACGCAAGAGCAGTTCAGACACTTGCATTTGACGTGTCAGTTGACAAAGATCTATGACATTACTAATTCCTCTTTCATGTTATTCCATGCTATGTTACAACCATGCTATGGCTGTAAATAATCATCGTTCCTTTGAAATCAGAGTCAGCCTGAGTTTTCATACTCACCCCGTCTTTGACAGCTTTTCCAAAATTACAAATTTTGTATTTTCACTTGATAAAAGACTCTGTAGATGTAATGTCTAAGTCCAGGGATCCAGTAAAAAAGCATTGTAACTTCGCAGATCTAACCTTTGCTATGCAAGTGAAGCATGGTAATGATTGTGAAGATTTTTTTTTAAGTTAAGCTAAAACCATTAAATATTTTTCTATGCTAAGTCAGTATTCATATAAACAATTTTTCCTCACAGTTTCTCAAGAAGCCAACCTCTGAAAAAGCCTGCCTGTATTCTGGTAGGCAAACATCAGAAAGCCTTTAAGTTAAAGTTTCATTGTTAGCTCAATTCATAATGCGTTTATGGCCTTGTCTTGCTTTTTTATAATATGACCAGAACAGAAAAATATAGAATATATTTTACTTTTTTTGTTATGAATTTTTAACTATTTAATTATTTTTATTTAGTCATTAACTTTTTAGTGTGAAGTTGTAATAGCCTTTGTGAAAATCCTGGCCTTATTGATGGCAGTGGGAGTCATTAAAAGTTGGCTCCTTACCTTCTTTACTCACGTGTTCCCTGAGAAAAAATTTCATGCCGAAATTAAATCAGCTGCTGCGGTCTGAGAAATGTATCTGGCTGCGTCTACACATTTCTTTGTGTTTAACCTTGTGCCAGACAGCATCTAATTCTATGTGTTTTGATTTTAATAGAGCCAAGCTAGCAGGGTGAGCTGGGTCTCATATTTAGGCATCTTTTCAGGGCAATAGATCCAGAACAGAATTCAGATAGAATGCAGGTTGTGCTCAAGACCATTAGCAAAGCTGCTGTGCCTTAAAATTTTTCTGTGGTGTTGGTGATCTGGTCTTGGACTCCTTTATGACTGATGTGAGGAGGCAAAAGTGAGTGCAAAAAATGAATTTATAGTTTGGTGAGAAATTACATCCAACCAATTACTATATTACCATACTCCATACTTGTGCAAAATATGGCATCATCTTTCATGATGTTTCATTTAACTACAGAGTTATATTCCACTTAAAGCACTGAATTGATAATTGTGTGACCTAAAAGAAAATAGCAAAGAGAAGGCACTTTTAAACTCTTAAAAATTCTATCACAGAACCACCTAATTATCTGACATCTCCAAACATTAGCTTTGTAAGGTTAATAGGAGGATTAACTTTTTGTTCAATACCCTGAATATGTATGTTTTTTGCACATCGCCTAAAATCAATACACATCTAAAATCTATATGCATCTAACTCCACATATAGCCTGCCCTAGTAAACTTTGTACTATATGCTCAAAAACAGTCCAATTGAAATAATAGGGTTATTTCAGGGTTGCTACTTTTCTAGTAGAAGGGTTACTACTTTTCTATAGCATGTTCTGAAAATCATAATCTGTTTAGAATTTTAAAAAAGTAGTAAATTTGGCAAATTAGAAGACTTAGGAACTTTATATCAAACCAAACTGGACCAAACTATGGAAATGTATTTACTTTTATGGCAAAACAGTTTCATAATGCTTTATTTTTAGTACCAAGAAAAAGTGAATTTAAAAAGGTAATCACAAAAGTTGATATTGGAAGTATTGTGGCTACATTTTTCTACATTGCTTTTACAAAGCTTAAGGTAGATTTGGCAGTATATTATCTTTTAACATTAGGGCTCAGATATGGATTCCTTAGCAAAATTCCCCTTTCAAATCAATTTGATTAAAAAGTTCAAAGCTGGTCCTAAGTAAGTAACTTAAAATATAGATATAAATAAATATAAAAACATTTATCCCTACTAAGAGATAGTAAAGTAGATGTAGGCAAATGAGTGATATTTTCTTTCCCATATGGACTATTCCTCAATTTAGTCCAAGTACTCCAGTTTGCAAAATACCAAAGTTCACAAAACCTTCAGGTTGAAAACAATATATGAAATGTATCTAATGTTTTACTTGAACGGTTTGGTCATAGTTGTATCAAAATAACAGTAAATCAGTAGTTGAACATTTTGTAGCTAGAGTCCTCAAGACAGTAATTAAATATTACATTGTTTTTGGTAGGAGTCTTGTCTTTCCTACATGAAGGTTGAGGCATGCCAGGGAGCAACATTTCAGTGGTTCTGGTGTCTATGGAGTCATTACCTGCAAGCACATGTGTATCTCAGAGCTGAAGCAAGTGAGCATGCCCTTCTTCCACTGGACTGTTGAATTGTCAGTCTCTCTCTCCTGTAGAGTAGGGTAACAGTGAACAGACAGCTAGACCCACTTGGGAAGTCTTGCGCTTTACATTCTTGCATCACACAAACATGCCTGATTTGCATTAAAATTTAGTTGTTTAGGAAGATAGGGAAATTTAACATGTATTTTAACACGTTCATGTTAAAAAAAAAATCTAAATAACATGTACTCTTTATGTACAGAAAGTTTGACAATACGTTTGATTTAAAAAAAATGCGCATCAAAAAAAAAAAAGACATCACAGTTCTTAGAGGCTATTTAGAACATCTTTAGGTCATGATTTTGTGTTGTTTTCCCAGTTAATGTAGTATAATATAGAAATGCATGTATAGAAAAATACAGATTTATATGCTAAATGTCATCACATTTATGTAGCAGTAGGAGCCAGGATCAAACGTGTGTTCATACAAATAATTGCATAAAAATTAGAAGAATGATTCATATGTTAGAGCAGAACAGTAATTAGGAACTTTAACAGTAGTGATAAAGGGAGGGAGTTGGACAATGAATAGGAATAATTATATAATAAATCTGGATAATAGAAAAGAATATTGTGGTGCTGAGGATGAAGTGTCAAAGTGGCAGATAAAAGAGCAGAGACAAGAAGATTTGAAACACAAAAATGTGCCAGAAATGAATACGGGAACTCTAAAATTGGAAGGTGATAGGTAACTTGGCTTTGCCTTAGGCTAGTGGTACAATAACTCCGTCACTGACAATATATAAATTCACTGATGTTTCATAAAAGACATAAGTTGGAGGCTAATCAAAAATAACTGCAGTAATTTAAGCTGGAAGTGATAAATCTCTATGGTCAGAGGGTGTATATCATAACCAAGATGAAAGATAAATAAATACACAGGATTCTTTATCCTGCACATACAGAGACTTTGTGATACTGGAAATATGGTTCATTCATGGTGTATGGACACATTTATTTGTATGAACAAGTATAGGTGATTGTAGTGTATTGGAATCTCACGTAAATATATACTGCAACGTTATTGTACAGGAAGCTTAATGGCTTATAGAGAAGATATACCAAACAGACTCTTTCCATATGAACTACAACCAGTTTTTCTTCACTCAGTGAAGAATGAAGAAACACACACAGAAATAGAGGCAAAATCAATTCTGTGTCATATGAATCGGGTTGAAAAATATGACTTTTGCTTTGATTCTAGGTAATCTGAACTAGCGTCAGTTAAATATTTCATAGCAAGGGGGTAAAATTTAGTCCACAAAGTACACATTGCTGTAACTAAACGGGACACAGCTTGTCCAAATGAAATTCTTACTGTGCTATAGACCTTAAAAATATATTAAGAATCAAGAAAACCTCATGCATCTTTCATTTTCCTATCTGCCCCTAAAATTGTTAGCCTCCTGCAATATGGACAGCCTTTATATTGTCAACATTTAAATATACAGAATTACAATAAACTCATTATTCATAACCTGTTCCTCCTCAGGATATACTGGAGATGCTTTGAACTAGGCTTACAAGAAAATCTAGGCTTATTCCTGGAAAAAAATAAGGAAGGCCTTACATTTTATGTGAAACTATGGGAAAGATTGGATATTAGCTCATCATCTAAATGGACAATAAGTGTCTTCCATTCCGCTCCTTTCAGCAATTTAGCTAGAAAAAATGCTTTCCGTACTGACTGATACTGTCAGGGTGCAGTTGTGTGAACTACCACTATCTAAACATTAATAAATGAGATGGATAACACTTCTTTAATTAATAGAAGCTCATGCATCTCTAACCATTCTGTTTATTCAAAGCTATATTATGTTATGAGATGGATTTCAGAGAGATAAAAGACCCCACCTGGATGCCACCCTGTGCCACGTGCTCTAGGTGTCCCTGCTGGAGCAGGGGGTTGGACTAGATGATCTCCAGAGGCCCCTTCCAACCTCAACTGTTCTGTGATTTTGTGATTCATTCCGAAAAATGAGGGGAACTCAAACGTGACTCAAATGCTATTGATTGCCATGCTTAACCCATTGCCCATCTTGGCTTTGGTGCTAAAGGAATGAAAGGAATCAAGACAGCACATCTCAAGTAAGTGGCTCAAGATTAATACCAGATCTGAAGAAACAAGAACAGTCTGATAATTTTCTGATATATGGATTAATACCACAAAATTGGAAACAGGGTGTAGGTGGAAGTCATACCATCTAGTAGAGCTGTTTGAAGGACTGAATAAACCCTTTTTTAAAGGGATCTCATGCATCTAGTGCACCTGGATTTTAAGATTTTGATACTGTCCTTTTTAATACATAAATAAACAGACTTGCACATGAGAATAAGAAAGAAAATCCCCTCAAGTACTAGGGTAATAGGGAAATTATTAGGATTAGTTTACCGGTCTTCATGGGAGAGAAAATTTACAAGTAAGGTTGCAAAAGGTGTGTTTTTGTGCAACCAAGATTGCCCTTTTGAAACAAATCTCATGATTATCCCAACTTAAAGTGCTTTGATTTGTGTCATGAGGTGGTCTTGGAGCAGATGATAAGCTGTATTTCTTCAAGACAAAACCAAACTGTTCTTCATCTAATGCACTCCAGTCACAAAAGGGCATCTGTACTAGATTAGAGCTAATTCTCAATCCAAAAAAAAAAAACCAAAACCTGAGATTTACAGCTCTGATATTTCAGCCTCAGTACGAATGGTTTTGCTCTACAGAACTGCTCTCATAGGTTTCTCCTACTTGATAATGTATCCACTACAAAGAAGTCTGTGCTAGGACCAGCATTAGGCAATGATCAAGTAATCAAGTAAAAGGAACAAATACTAGAAAAATATGTTTATTGATGCTTCATGTATCCAGTATAATCAAAGCTGAGGCTGCCTATGAAGAGTTGCAGAAAAACCTTCTCTAAATGTTTGCCTGAATGGTAAAATGGCAAATGAAAGCTAGTGTTAATGCATACACATTAATGCACAGGCAGAAAAATAACAGGCGTAAAATACCATCAGTATTGAATGAGAAGCAAGCACCAAACCTTTTGTTACTAAGACAACCTTTATGGAGGTGGCTGTGAATATGTTGCAAAAGAAGAAGAGGGTCAAGGGAAAAAACTGAATCAACAAGAAAAATGTTGAAAATGACTAATTATGGAAAGAAACCTGGACCAAAGGGTAAATAAAGGCTAAATAAATAAATCCCAAAGTTAGTTGAAAAACATCAGAAAAAGGAGATCCACACCATATGTCAGAAATAACAAGAGAGTACAAAAGAAGAGTAATTGGCAACTATGTTCAAAGGTTCAAGGTGCATTACAGTAGACTTCTAAGCTGAAAACTAGAGTTATTAGATGTAATTGCATGGGTTGCAAACAATAGAAAGGGAAAGATGGATAGCTAGAGAGTATTATGAGCATCTGTATAAAATAATTTATTGACTGATCAAAAGAATAGAACCAGCAGCATTAAAACTTAAAATTGAACTTCTGTAATTAAAAGTGTTAAGAACATAAAAATCCACACTGAAAATTGCCCAAGACCACTTTTTAAATGGTGCATACTGCCTTAACTGTGGACAGATACTGTGCACTGTGCACTAACAAAAGATTCCTAGCAGTAACTTACAAACTAACAAACAATTTCTTTGCTATTACATGTGAGAAAGGTCAAAGTTAAGTCACTTTAGAAAGAATTTAAAGAAAACGTGGACAAGAAGTAGCAATTAAGCAGGCCAGGTTCAGAAGAGGGAGTGGCACAAAGCTCCCACATAAATGTCAGAAATAAAATCAGTGAGGAGTTATGATCAGAATGACTGTTTGCTGTGTTTTGAGCTTTTTTTTTTGCTAGGGTTATGAAAAGTAATGCTTGACTTATGTTCTAAATGAGCTTTCCATAGCGTTCAATTAGTGGCTACGCTAGCGACATAAATGCCTGTAAAAACACATGGGTAGTATAAGACATTTTTAGTCAGCAAAGATAAAGTGCAAAAGTATACACTGTTATACTGTTACATTCTTTGTTGGAGATGGCAATAAGTATAAAATAACATAATCTAAAAGATACCTGTAAAATACAATTCAGGTTGATCAATAATTTTAAGTATTCAGATAGCACAGTAGTAGTTTCTTCATCTCTCAAGAAACACTAGAGGACCTGGAGGGGATGATAGATTGTATGGGATAGAAAAAGAGTGTGGAATCCTAATGCATCTGAGATGAAAATAGTGATCTTGACATGAACATGATCTGACTCTGAAAGTCTGGGTTTCTTATTATTACTGCCTATGGTAATAAATCAAAATAATTCATATGAATGAACTGTGAAGATGATTTTGCATATTGAGAGGACAAAAAACTTATCAAGACTTTGGAGTAATGTGGTAAATGAATGTGGAGATAAAAGTTCTAATTTCTGTGCCAAGATAGGTGGAAGACATACTGACTTTTCTGGGAATATTGGACTTGAAGAAAGAATGAAGCAAGCTTCAGAAAAAGTGGCTTTTACAAAAACAAAAACAAAACAAACAAAAATACCTCAAGTTATTTAAAAAGTAAAAGCAGCACCATCAAAATGTGTTTGGACACCAGAAAACATTGTGATAATTCAGTCTCTGTTCATGCCAAACATATTTTTTTTTAATTTTATTTTAAAAATGTAGTTATAAAGAAGATGACCACATGTAAACTATTCTGCTAGTTATGGAAAGGAGAGAAGGCAAAGGATGGAAAAGAATAGACAGAAGTTTGATGGAGTTGGGAACTAACTGGGATATATTAAGTATGCATAATCAGATACAGAGTTGTGATAATAACAGGCCAGCAATCATTGACTTAAGTTAATAATGAAGAAAGCCTGATAGAGTAAAGGAAACAAGCGCAAAAAAAAATCCCTATTCCTGTAATAATTGATTATAAAACAACCTTTTATGAAAGTCATCTTGGGTGTTCTGTGATAAAATCAGCACCTCTTTAGCAGTGGCCAAAAAGCAGAGGTAACTTTAGCAATGATTAAGGAAAGACTAGGCTATAGAACAGAACAGAAAGCAGTGCAGCTCATTATATCTTAACCTCTCTGTGTACTTCTCACCAAATATGCTGGTGGATTCCCCTTCAGTTGCACAGGTAGAGTTTTATTTGTGGTGATTTTTTTTGGCATAGAACTTATTTTAAAGTGCATTATAGACAGAAAGGTATTAAGAAATACTCTCCTATGCTCATTGTATTGCTTCAGTGAATGGTGAATGTCCTGTTTTGTCTGTTTTTTGATGTTAATATATAACCTTACTATAATAAATGGTATCTGTGTTCAGTCTCACACATTGTGATGCTAAAGAGCTGAAGATTTGCTCTGATCATGCTCTTATAAGTGGTCATAGGCCTATTGCTCTGGCATGCACCATATTTTAATTAGATATGAATCCACCAGTCACCACTGGAAATGGTTTGGGACTCTGTTGACATGCGTAAAGGATATTCAGATATAGCAGAACAGAACAAAGAAAGAAAACGAAAGTGATTCAGGGTGGAATCATGGAGAGTGGATGAAATGGAATAAAATTTATAAACCTGAGAAAGTAATAGATGAGGGGCAATATAATAGTCCTCTGCAAACCTGTGTGGAAGTAAGATGATAAACATGGAATGATGAACTACAAGAAACAGAGTCCACTCAGTAAAATTACTGGAAGCAAGCTTAAAACAGAAAAAAAATGTTTTTGTGTACAACCTATAATTGCAGGTATAACTTACTTCAAAACGGGTAAGACCTCTTTAAGAGCTGTTTAACCAAAGTAGAAGATGTATCATGTAATTATAGTATTGCCTGATTTGGCATTTTTAAAAATCTGCTACTATGGGTGATTTGAACATAATATAGCAGTCCAGCTATTCAGCACACAGCACCCAGTCACATGGCATAAATAGCAAATAATGAATCACAAATGCCCTTTGCAAAAAAACGTTTAAAGAAATCTCATGATAGTATTTTGGATATTATCATCCATAAACATTGAAAATGCTAATCTGAATGGCATTTGGATGAATAAAATGAAAACTCATTGGATTTAGTGAGGCTATTCTTGTTATGAAGCTTTACTCCTATTAGCAACTGAGGTGGTTTTCTTTTTGTTCATTTTGCTGTTCCTGCGAGTACCTGCTTGACTTTCACGCTGTTGATGTAAATGAACACTTTCATTGATGATGATAATGTAGTAGAGCAGCAATGTGTGTATAATGTGCTATTTAAAAGTGCCTTTTAAATCTAAATCCAAGCTGCAATTATTTTAGATATGCAAATGATCAAATCTGTGGTAATGCAACAAGAGAGATTCATTACAGGCTTGAATCAAAACAGAAATGGCCATCTCTGGCTGAGATTTAGTGAAGATATCCTACTGGAATCCAAATTCACACTAACCTGAGGCATATATCATCATATGGATGTTAGGTCCTTAGCACAACTGTTTCGCTCTGCAGATGTACTCGTATTCCACTTCACTGTTGCTCCAAAAGGCTTCCAGGGTCTTCCTCAGAGGACAAAAATTCTTTTCTGCATCATAGAGGTCCTCAGGGCATTAAGTTTTGGCAAGTCTTGCATTCAAAAATAATTTTTAAGGGCTACACATTTACATTCAGCAATGACTGCAGGAGCAGGTGATGAGTTCCTCCTAACTTTGTCTGGTGAAGACATATCTATCTTGATAGCTGAGCTTTGATTGCTGCGTGCATGGATGTACCTGAAGCAGTTAGTTCAAAACCTGGCAGAAGCTTTATCTGGAAAATCTGGACTCAGTTTTGAGTCCTGTGTTGCTATGACTCCTTGCAGTCAGTACCCGTGATAAAGATGATGATGCCTACTGAGCCTGGAGTCTCACTTTCCAGGTATCGTGTCACTTTCCAGTTGCAATGTCTTTTTATACCTTTGTTTCTTTCTCAGAGCAGGTGGTTTCTTGAATGCTAGTAACATGGTGCAGTTTATGAGATGCATGCAAAAGGCGCTTTGTAGCATATCATCAAGGCTCAGTAAAATGTCTGATAAGAATAAGATGTTAAATACTGTACCAAGTTAAAGAATAATGTGTGTGTGTATATGCGTGTTTTGATGAGAAAGAGCATCTTTTTTCTAAATATGGAGTACTTTTGTATTGTTTTTCTTTAAATGTTCCAGAAAGCTGTTTCAGTCTTTGTCTTACTAACCAAAAAAGGTTGTAACTTAAAATGCTTTTCCACTATGAAATGATGACATTAGATTTGTTTTTATATAATTATTGCAATATCAAGATGCTTCAACAGTCAACATTATAGAAGACCTCAGGAGTCTTTTTCCCCGCCAGTATTTCTTCTATTGTTGTCTAACTTTCTTTTATGTTATGAGATCAGTATTAAACCTGAACTGTAAAGGATGCTGAAAACTTTTGCATATCAAATGAAATTATAAGAGTGGTTTCATTAGCAAGAACAGAATTATAATTCAGTGTAACTCATGTATAGTCAGGCAAGGTCTTCATTCAGATTTAAAGGTGACAGTTCCAGCAAGAAGCTGCCTCTGTAATGATCTTGATTCATTCATTATAGGTTTAAAATATGTTAATAGATTTTGCAAACATATATATGTAAATGGGTGTTTTATATCCTGACTTGTAACTTGCAGCATTTATTTTCAGTTCAATTTCTATCAAAAGATTATCTTCAGTTGTGAAATTTGTGCTGGGGAAGGTGTGTCCTTTGGGTCAGTGATACAGGTGTGTAGGGCATCTCTTTGGAAAAGGATCCCCATCAGATTCTCCTTTCATAGTGCAACATTGTGTCCTGGGAATGTTACAGGTATTTCACTTCACCTCCTTGCTAAAGGAATGTACCTGTTACTCATGGGCAATTCTTAGGTCTCAGGAGCTTTTGTGTTGTTGTCCTGTGCTTTTCAGTTATCTAACAAATGCATTATTGTATTTATTTCACTTACTGATGTTGTTTGGTATCCATCCTATTCCTCTCCGTACTTCCTTTTCTTTCTTGCACAGCTTGTAAGTTTAGCAACGCATTTCCAAGCACCTCTGGTGTATATAGGAGTGGGTGTACAGCTTCATTGAGGAGGGATTTGACTTTGATGTAATTAATAAGATTACTTGTGTTACAACCATATCATTAAAAATATCCTAAATGTATGTACTCTACTTCCAGTACTACCTTGTAGAACAAGTGATCTAATTTGCAGTATCAATGCTTTTTATCCTTCAAATTAATGTGTTTTTTTTTTCTAAAGAAAAGTGAATTAGAATATAAGTTCAACTTGTCACAGTAATTATAATGATTATGAAGTATCATATGTTCTGAAATGCTGTCCCAAGTTATTATAAATTCTAAGAAACTTTTCTTCTGGGAATTGTGGTAGTTAGCTTAGCTTATTTTATCCTCAACTTAGCCTTGAATTGCTGTTACCTTCCATTTGTTAAGGTTAAAAGGATATTATAAAATTAATCATGTTTTCTTGGGCAAACTGAAGCATTTATACTTTTCCTATCAGGATGAGAGTCATCATCAACATCACGTAATTGCATAAAAGTAATGGTTTGCAAAATAATTTATTATCAGATTTGACACCATCTTTTTGTTGATATCACTATTTCTCATGTGTTTATCTTTCTTTAATTTTGAACTGTTTTTTTCAGACAGTATGAAATTTTTGTCTCTTCTGTACAAAATTGAACAGTGAAGTTTAAGGCTTAAATCTACTTGTAGGTGCAAGTTGTGAATAACAGGCAATTAAAATAGGACTTAAATATTTATAGAAGAATGAGATATGTGACTTCCAGACAGAGCCAGCTAGACCCTGAGTGGAAGATAACATCCATACCTATTGGCTGCACATGTTCCTGGTCTCAGGAGAGAAGATCCGGTCAATATGGGTAAGTACCTGAGGGGAGGATATAGAGAGGATGGGGCCAAACTCTTCTCGGTGGTGGCCAGTGACAGAACAAGGGGTAGTGGGTACAAGTTGAAGCACAGGTTCCACCTCCATGTGAGGAAGAACTTCTTTTCTGTGAGGGTGACAGAGCCCTGGCACAGGCTGCCCAGGGAGGCTGTGGAGTCTCCTTCTCTGGAGATCTTTCAGACCTGCCTGGATGCCGCCCTGTGCCATGTGCTGTGGGTGTCCCTGCTGGAGCAGAGGGGGTTGGACTGGGTGATCCCTAGAGTCCCCTTCCAGCCTCAACCAATCTGGGATTCCCAGGGACAGTTATCAGCAGAACAAGTGACCTGGGGCTTGCAGCTGACCCAGTTTATCTCTGTGCCATCGATGGCCCTGCTACCTATCATAGAGCTTGTGCAGGGAGGTGCTGCGGTGGCAGGAGATGCAGAGGGACAGGAATTGGCTGTGCCATCAAGGGGTGACGCTGGCGCCACGTGCAGCCTTGTCACAGGCCTGCGTGCAGCCCCCATGCACAGGCCATGTGCATGGTGTGGTGCCGACCTGGGGGCCTGGCAGAGCTCTAGCGACCGAGGTCTCCCCGTTCCCACTCTGCCAAGCCTCGGCTGGCACCGTGGCATCGCCTCGCAGTGTGTGCATGGAATTCCTCGAGGGTGAAACCAGGCTGGAAGGAGGACTCCGCCAAATGACAAGTGCTCCCCTACCTGTCCTTGGTCCATGGCGTTTCATGCATGGGACCAGATTAGAGCTAGCTCAAAAAAAAAAAAAAAAAAAGCCTTGAGAACCTATAGCATGGGAATCGGTATTGTGCGTAGCATGGGAATCGGTATTGTGCGCTTTCTCTGTGCAGATTTATTGATCCATGCCATTTGCTAATGTAGACGTAGTTGCAGATTGCTGGCAGATTAATCAGCAGTCAGGCCAGATAATAGACCTGCTTCTCCTGTCCTGCTTGCCTGAATAGGTACAATCTGCATGTCTTTAGGAGAGGTGTAAGTGAGAACTCAGTCCTTGGGGTTTTGTGTTACTCCCCCTGTCAGTCTTCATCAAGACCATTTTGCCCAGATTAAGTCTAAAATAGCTGGATTTCAGCCAGATCACTTCCTCTGACAGGAATTAGAGGACCAGAAAGGCAGTTCTGTCAGGGACTGCTGAAAGTCAATGTAGAGGAAGTGCCACTTGTACGTGTGCAGATTTCCAGTGCTAGTGCTCAGGCTTTAGCATGCCAAAAATCCCAACTCCGTGGATACTGTTCCAAAACATTTTTTATAAACATTTAATTCAAATAATTTTTAGCTTTAATTGTACAGTCCATCTAGTCCCACAAAATCGTGAAAGAGTTTCTCTAGGAGTCAACTCTGAGACATTAGAACCTCATATAGATTAATGGAAAAAATATATCTGTAGCTGAGGTTTTGGGCTTCCTGTAAACCCTTTTAAAAGACTCATTTTACTGCAGCAGTGATGATCTCTAGTTTATTCTTGGAAGCTTGAGAGCCAGGAAAATCCTTGTGCGTGTATGCATGCCTACGTGCTTGGGTGTGTACATGAGGTTCTGATGTAATCACACGCTCTTTGACCAGATGGAGAGGATTAATCTTAGAGTAATATTTGGCACATATTTTTTTTCATATTCATGCAAGTATTTTGGGGGTTTCTTGAACACAGAACCATAAAATCACCATTAAATTAAAAAATAATAATAAATTGGAAGTGCTTATGACTCATTTCAAGTCATTTTTAACAGTGTGTTTTCCTATGTAGAGAACAATCTATACTTTCTTCTTTATATATGTATATAAAAAGTGAAGATTTGAGTAGTTTTGGTTTCAAGAATAGATTTCAGAACATAAATCTTTGATTGTCCTGGTTCTGCTGTCATTTTGGAAACATAAATGATAACTGTGAAAAAAGAACAGGAAATATGCATGAGAACAAGATTTCCCTAGTATATCAAAGTATGTGCACAGCTTCTCTGATTGAATAAAAATATTAAATATATTGTCAGCATACAGTATAATGCAAAACATTGGAAAAAAAGAGTATAAATAAGTGGCGTGGAATTTTATGATGTGTTATCTGTTGCTGAAACTGTAAGACTTTAGTGAAATTACAGCAGTAGACATTTTCAGTCTATATACTATTTTGTTCATCTATAAACTATGAATCTTGCAGGATGCTAAATTCATGCTTGACTGCATTTAGGGTTTTTTTTTTTTTGAGGATTTTCCTTGTGTTGTACTGTTTCGTAGATAATCCCACTGAGATCTGTAGGATTTAGACTTTATGTGCATTCAGATAAATTACCAAACAAAAAGCCACGGTTACTTGTACCTCGATCTGCGTTACCTTTCTTATAACGCTGCTGTATTTTGCCAAGGTGGCTTCTTACAGGCACTCTGCATCACAGGCCTGTCTCCCTGGCCATGCACATTCAGTGACCGCTCGTGCCCTTAGGTCATTAGGTACTGTGTTTATGTTCTCTGCAATCAATATGCAGCGAGGCCTGCAAAATAGGTGGCTCTCGGGTGAGCCTGCCGGAATGTCTTTGCTGAGGAGATCGTGGTAGCTTAAGGATTCTCAGGAACTTAAGGGTCCAAAGGACCCTTAGATACCTCCGACTGGCCAAGATGTTGTAGTAGTCGAGCTCTTTGCTCTTTCCCTTCATGGCCTCTTTCTGACTCCCTCAAATCATCTGCAAAATTCTGTACAGGCACCAAGAGACCTTTATCCTTTTTAACTGTCCTACCTTCAACCGTTGCTTCGAACGTGAGGAAATTATGCTCTTGATTGTATTTTCATAAAAAACGTGTCCTCAGAAGCAAACAGCTTGCTGGCTTCTCGTGTCTGTATTAAGCCCGTAGCTCATAAAAGGTATAAAAGGAATCTGGTGATTGGCGCTACAAAACTTCCCTCAGTAATTTATGAACCAAAGCCATTTCTGCTTTTTTGCCATAAAGTGAGTCAAGTGTGCTGTGGGCAGAATATTGCTGTTATGCAGTACAAAGTTAACATTTCATCACGGTCTTCCACTGCTCAGATTTTACTTACCTCTAAAGGAAGATCCAAAACTGAGATATAAAACTATCATCCATCATCAAGTATTACTAACACTGAAGAACATTCTCAAGCATTTCGCTGAATTTTTTACTGGATTGAGGGAAAAGAAACCGTTCAGGAGTTGTGTAATTGATATTAAAAAGGTTCTTTGAGATACATAAAAATTATACCTGAGATGAAACCATCCATTAAACAAGATGCATAAAACTACTGAAGTGGGCTGTTCTTTTCCCCCTGGATATCACTACAGGCCCTCTTAATATATTACACAAGTACCAACTTGTTTGCTTTTGAGATCTGTGATAATTTTTCAATGAACTGCATTTCCAGAGGAAGTGGAAAATAAGAATAAATGAAAAAGGGAGAAGACTTGCCCTAAGGGAAAAAAAAAGAAAAAAAAAGTGTCAAAAAGAGAGTCTGCAAACCTATGGTCTGGAGGCACAGCCAGAACTGCAATAAAGAGGAAAGCGAAAGAGACTCCAGAAAGGACAGACATTTATGAGCAAATCCTGTAAGTAATAATAATCTGAATAATCTGAATAAGACACTCCAATAAAATGTGGTACCTGTATAAGCCATAAGACAGGCAAGAAAAAATAATGATTAAATAGCAATATAACTTGCAGTAAAAATAAAAATAAACAAATAGTGAAAATGAAGATATATACATCTATTAAACTCTTATAAATAGACAATGATTTTTTTTCCATTTCAATCTCCTGCTAAAAGGCAAATAGAGCAGAATATGTATAAAAATTAACATTTTTCACATGTATTTTACAATTTTCATATGGCAATAGCAAAAAAGGTAGAAGTAGCAAAAATGTTGTCTCATCAGATTTTCTGGAAGAAACCTGTAATATATGACAATATATGACAGAGCAGCTTTAATGTTAGTCATGTAAGACTGTGCAACTACATGTGCAATATGCAATATGCATTGTATGTAGATAGAATATTAGACTATAATAAATGCATGTAAAATAAATATTAAAATATAAAAGTGCAAAAATAGAATAAAATACCTGACATAGCTTTCACACAGGAAAAAAAAAAAATGGTTTTTGTATTTATGTCCAAAAAGCATTAGCTTGAGTAAATTTGGACCAAGTTATGACTCTGATGCAAATACAACAATTGAATAGCAGGGTTATCTTCAGAGAGATGCACATTTAGAAAAGCCATTGAAGGAGGTTTGTGAAGGACTTTAGCATGTTACAACTAATAGCTTCACTGCCTGACACTCATTGGAAATCTGCTTTGGACTAAGAAGAACAAAGACCTAGAACTGCAGGAGAGTGAAAATGGAAAACCTTTCAGTGATATTTTTTTCCTGTTTTTTTTTTTTCTTATATTGAGTAACAGGTCCCATGCAAAGAAAGTCACTTTACCGAGTGACTTGACTTTACACTTTACCAAAAAGGTCAATTTACCAAGAAGGAGATCTTCTTGGTATAAGGCATCTGGCCTTATAGAACACAAGCATGAATTCCTAATGCTGGACACAACTTTTAATATTAAAAATATATATATTTCGATTTGATTTTTTTTCAGGTGATTTATCACATCAAGACACTTCAGAATGTTAGAATATTATGTTAGCAAAGTTTGGATGCAGCAGAATTACTTTCTGTTTTTATTTATTTATTGACTTATTTCAATTGTTGAAATCCCAGTAGTACTTTTCCATCTATTTACTGTGACCTCACACGTGACATGTGAGAGATGTTTAGATGTTTAACTAATTGCCTAAAATGAGAAAGGCTTTCTAGTGAACTTCAAAATATATGAATGGCAACGTAACTCTGGGTGTTACATGGAGACTTGTGTTCTGGGAACTTCAGGTGAGGTGAAGAAG
>JAUBNY010000304.1:509357-544520 GCA_032275445.1 Crypturellus soui | reverse complement strand
GGGCGGAAGGAGGGCGGTGCGGCCGCGCCTTCCCTCACGTGACGCCGGACGGGGGTGGGGCGCCTCCCCAGCCAATGGGCGGGCGGGCGGGCGTGCGCACGCGCCGTCGGGCGGGGCGGGGGAGGGGCGGTGGCGGCGTGACGCAATCTGCGAAATGGGGCGGGAAAGGGCGTTTTTTCCCCCAATTCGGCGGCGGGAGATCGGTTGCGGGGCCTCTGTGCCGGCAGCTGAGGAGTATCTCGTTCCGCTGCCGCGAGGGACGTGGTCCTGGTCCTCCGCGCGCGGCGGTAGCGTCGCCGGGGTTGCGGGCCCCGCAGGGCCTCGCGTGAGGGGAGAGGCGAAAGCAGCCGATTTACGGGGATCGGCACGAAGGCAGGGGAGTCGTTGCAGAAAGATACCGGGGGGAGGAAAAAACCAACAACGCAGGGTTTTATCCCGCGGGTCGCAGGCCGTGTGGGCTTTGCGTGGGGAACAGCTCTGGTTCTGGGTCCAGCGTCGGATATTGTGACCATCTGCCAGGGGTCTCTCAGGTCTTCAGCCTGGAGAGGAGAAGGCCGAGAGGGGACCTGGTCGGTGTTTGTAAGTACCTCAAGGGAGGCAGAGAGGAGGATGAGGCCGGCCTCTTTCCACTGGTGGCCACTGACAGAACTAGAGGAAACAGCCACAAACTGAAGCATCAGAAGTTCCACGGGAACTTAAGGAAAAATTTCCTGACAGCGCCAGAGCCCTGGCACAGGCTGCACAAAGAGGCTGTGGAGTCTCCTTCTCTGGAGACCTCCCAGCGCCGCCTGGACGCAGCCCTGTGCCCCGTGCTCTGGGTGACCCTGCGTGTGCAAGGGCTGCACTAGGTGGCCTCTAGAGGCCCCTTCCAGCCTCATCTAGGCCAGGGCGCTCGCAGGGCCGCTCGCAGAGCCCCACGGCTCTTCCGGCGGGGATGGGACGGCCGGGAAGCGCCGCCTGCCCCGGCTGGGAGCAGCCAGCGCCGCGGGGCAGCCAGGGCCGCCGAGAGGCCGGAGCCGCCGCTGCTGCCCCCGCGGGAGCGACCGGGCACGGGTGTCACAGGGGATCCTCTGGCAGGGTGAGCTGGGGGAGCGGAGCGGCCGGAACGGCAGCGCCGGGAGCACGGGCCCCTCCCGCGCCCTCTCCTTCCCGCTTTATCCTGGTATTTATCCCGGAGTGACGTCACCAGCTCCGCAGGAGCGAGCAGTGCGCAGGCGCTCTGACCCTCCCAGCATGGCGCCCGCGCTGGGAGCCGCCCTTCTTTGGCGACGCGCCGACCTTACTCCCATCATGCACTGCTGGCGCCCGCTCCTTTCCGGTCAGGTCAGGGCGCTGATTGGCCGCGAAGCAGGCCTGGCCGGAAGTGGGCCGTCCGCCGCGGAGTTTGAACGCCAACGGCCGCGCTGCGCTCCCTGTTGCCGTCCCCGTTTCCCGCTCCGGCCCCTTTTTTTCCGTTTCCCATTCCCATTTCCCGTCCTTTTTTCCCTGTTTCCCGCGCTCCGGGCGCAGCCGCAGCGCCGAGCGGCGCCCTGGGGAAGCCAGCGGCTCTCTTTGGGCAGCGGCTCCCGGCGCGGGGGAGGCTCTAGAGCGCCCAGCGCTCGGCTGGGACCGGCCCCCGAAGCGGAGCGGCCCTCGGTAGTGCTGGGGGGTCGCGGTTCCGCGCGGCGGCCGCCATAGAGCACCTGGTGTAACCGCTCTGCTGCGGGGTAGGAACAGCTCGCCTTGTCGCTGACTTCCAGTGTTTCGTCCTTAAAAAGGGGGCTTCTGTCTTGTTTCCTCCCTCTGGGGGCATTCGAAAATCCTCGGCTAGTAAGCTTACGGAAAGGTATCGAGCATAGGTGGCTACCAAGCTGGAGCTGCAGTGCATGCACTTTTCAAGCTTATTAATATATCTAGTGGAAGAGTGAAGAGAACATGAGCTAAGCTTTTTCATTGCAGGTGCTTTGAAGAGCTGAGGGTCTTTGTCTGCCTTGAGATGGCTGCAGGTGAATATGAGGAAATTCTCCAGTATTACAAGCTATATGAAACGATTGGAACAGGTAATTCTAGTCTGTGCATGAAATCAGGTGCTATTGATCTTTTGACTCTGTATGTATTTGTCTTAATTTAGACTGTCTTACTTTAAAACCTGTGCATGTGGTGCCAACTCTTTTTGAGGAAAAAAAAAAATCTGAAATTTAGTTAGAAGTTGATAACATGATTTCTTCCTGTGATTAAGTTGTAAACTTTATATGCCATGCGCCTTAATGTAATTGAGAGATTATAAGGAAGAAAGTATATGGTCATGTTGGCCTTTAAATGTCTCTCTTTGGATTTCAGGTGGATTTGCAAAGGTTAAACTTGCAAAACATCGTCTTACTGGTGAAAAAGTTGCAGTAAAAATCATGGATAAGCTAGCTCTAGGGGTAAGCTGTGGTGAGTTGAAGTTGGTAATGTTGCGTATCTTACAGAGATATCAAGAATGTGGGGTGTGATATGCAGACCTGCTGCCTGCTCCCTGGTGCTGAAGGACATGAACCTTGTGTGCAATATTCTGTTGGTGGAAAATTGATTTAATTAAAAACTATTCAGTTGATTCAATTAAACAGTAATGCAACCACAATATTAATGAAAATACTAGCTGTTTTAGGTTTGCCTCTCCTGGTTTTGCTGGTAAGGAGGCCAGAATTCTGGAGCTGTTGCTAAGCTGTGTTTGAGAGGTTGTCTCATGTATCACTTATATGCAGTTTTTCTTCTTTGATGGCTTACTATAATGCACCGTATATAAAAGTAGTTGGCTTCAAGAATCTTTTTGTCTCCTAGGATGACTTGCCTCGTGTTAAGATAGAAATTGATGCCATGAAGAGCTTAAGTCACCAACATGTTTGCCAGCTCTATCATGTAATAGAGACGTCCAAGAAAATCTTCATGGTCTTAGAAGTAAGAGTTCTGTTATTGATCCTTCTGCCAATGGTTAGACTTACTGTTCTTAACTTTAGCAATAAATGCTGAAGTTTAAGCTGAGGTATTCTAAATATGAATCCTGAACATGTGCATTTACGTATCATTAGTTCAAAAACAACGCTGATGATCAGTTGTGTCTTCTACCTCCTTGTGAAAACTGATATTGAATGTTCACAGTAATTAACAGTATTATTAACTATTAACTGCAGGAGCCTAAGATACCCAATTTGATCATCTCATTGTGATCTATGTTATGTCTGACACTTTCCTGAAACTTTATAGTTGATACTTTTAAACTTGTTTGGGAGCGTTTGGGTTTCTACAGCAATAAGGCAAAGGGGATTAAATGATTCACTCTAATTGTTGGCCAGGCTTCTCTGCATTGATTGTTACCTGTGCCTCAACAGTAGATTAAATATATTCTCCAATACTTTTTCTTGTTGTCATGTAGTATTGTCCTGGAGGAGAGCTGTTTGATTACATCATTTCTAAAGACCGCCTTTCAGAAGAGGAAGCTCGTGTATTTTTCCGACAAATTGTTGCAGCGATTGCTTACGTTCACAGTCAGGGATATGCTCACAGGGATCTTAAACCAGTAAGCCGGTGTCGTACTCAAAATACTTAATATGGTCAATTACTTAATACTCAAAACAAACAATATGATCTTTTATTTCACCATTAATAGCTGAAATGAGTTACATTTTTTTCCATTATCTCATGCATAGTGGGCCATTTTTTGTAATTTTGAAAGTAAATTATTTCTACTTGCTACTACTATATTCCTCAGTAGAGCTGGATGTGTCTGTATCTGACAAATGCTAGGTAAGAATGAACCACGGTCATGGTGTTAACTGTGATTTCAATTAGCTATTGCCTTCTCTTCTCAGTTTATACCTTGAGAGAACCATTACGTTACCTATCTGTTTAAACTACTCTATTTTCAAGCCTCGAGGGGGGGAAAAAAAATAATGCCTATAAAGGTGTAGGGTGACACACATTCCCCTGTCTTCCTGTTTTGTCACTTCAGCGTAGGAAAATGAAGTTCAGTCCTTCATTGTCCTCATAACGAAAAAAGCTCTTTCCTACATCCTGTCAGAATGTCTCTTGTTTGTGCTTATGCCTGTCTATCACTTTTTGAAGAGCTTGTCTCTGTCTTTCTACCCTTGTTTTAGACATATTAAAGGGTTGCTATGAGGTGTTTTGTGCCCCATCACTCTTAAAAGTCTTTTTTTGGTTGAACATCATTCTCTGTCCCCTCTCAAGGGGCAAGTGCTACAGCTCCAGAGCAGTTTCATGGCCAAGCAATGACCTTGCTTCACTTTTCTTACCTGTGCAATACTGCATGGCCCAAAACTAGATGCAGTACTCTAGCTGTGCTCCAACAAGTGCTGAAGGGAGGCTTATAGTAATTTCTCCCCATTTGTTGGCTATGCTTCTTTTAATATGGCCCGTGAGAACCCTGCTGTCTCATGTTCCGCTTGCTGTCTGCCAAGGCTTCCCAAGTGCTTTTCAGTAGATCTGGAGAAGAGGATTCATTATCACTTTCTCTTATATCAGGAAAATTTACTCATTGATGATGAACAGAATTTGAAGCTGACAGACTTCGGACTTTGTGCAAAGCCAAAGGTAGGAGTATGAATCCCTTTCACAAAGCAGAACTGAGTCAAATACTACACGCATTTAAAAGATGTATATTTGACATGAGAGTAAATGAAATTATAGGGACAATGAAATTGAATGAAGGGACTTCAGCCTCTACGTTCAAACTGTTAGTGTGTTTGTGATGCACCTGTTTTTCACTTGGTAGGGCCTTAACTGCGTACGTGATGGAGCAAACTCTTAAATTATTTTCTCCCTTGCATCTCATCTTTTATTATACTCTAACATGGAGATAGTCCTATAGTGTATGTATAATAATCCTGAATATAAATAAGCTGGTGTGCACATTCTCTATTATTTTAAACCACATATGTCTTTATTTGAGAGATTTATATGTATGTGAAAATTATGGATACAAGCAAATATCTTGTGGGTGACAACCAGGTGATTCCTTAGTTCCATATACTTGAATTGAATTGTTTCCTGTGTTTAAAATGGTTTTATAGCAGCCTTTTTCCCTGTGGTAAATTTAACCACATTTTAACGTAGTAGTAACCAAATTTTAATGTAGTAGTGAAAATCATTGGTTTGTCAGGAAGCTATTTAATTAAATATTGGTATAGATAGAAAACCAGACTGCCTCATGCCCCGTAGCTCTTGGATTGTATACTTCCAAGTTTCATACTCCTACTCCCCTCACAATTGTGAAGAGAACTGTCCTTGTTAGATAAGGAGCTTAAGACAGTTAATTTAACTGTCAGTTAAGGTAATACATGAAGAGATGTCTGGGACCTGAATATTTGTAGGATGCTCAGTCTTGAACAACTTGGATTTAGCAAAGTACAAAACAACAGAGGTGCACAGCAGAGCAAAACGAAGCCACCATGGCCTTTAATGCCTCCTTGTTAGAAGACTTTAATGCAATCTAAATCTAGTGCTTCTGTGTGACTGAGTTTTCTGTGGTATTCTAGGGTGGCCTTGATTATCACCTTAACACTTGCTGTGGAAGTCCAGCTTATGCAGCACCAGAGCTAATTCAAGGGAAAGCATATATTGGCTCAGAGGTATGTAGCACAGTTGCTTTTTTTTCCTTCCCCTGGAGTTTTTAAGGTTGAGAGCTTCAGATTTGTACACTTAACTTCCCTCTCAAATATTCCTCTATAATATTACCTAAGTAATTCTGAAAAGCTAGCCTTAAAAGTCACAGACCAGAAAAACACATGCTGCACTCTACTGGTCACAGGTTATGCGGCTGTCTCATCCTCTCTGACTAACCTTTTAGGGTCTCCATAAGTTGCTTTGTTTTATATGCTGCAAAACAATACCTTAACTCTTTCCTCTGCTGCAAATTCTTTCAAGAAGTGTTAGATTCTGTTAATTACCCATCACATCTCCCAGACTTTTGTGCAGTCTCACTCAGTGTCTCATACACAAGCAAGCCATCAGGCTTGTTTATCTTGAAGTTAATGTATGAAAACTTTTTCTACTTTATGCTGTGAGATGTAGTAAATGTGGGGAAAAAAATTGTTAATGTCTTGCTTGAATTTCATATCTAGAGCATTGTGACCTGCTACATCCATTTTTAATCCATTAGAACTAGAATCTCTTCAAAAGTTCTAAATTGCTGCTTTATTGGAATGATATCAGAGTATTTCCTGCCACATTTTTGTACCACTGTGTTGGACTTGAACTCCTACTTTCTTTATGACTTCAGTGTCTTTCAGGTCTCCTTTTTCTTTGTTCCTAGTGAAAATCTTGGTATCAGTGAGCCGTATGGATCTTGTCATGCCTGGACAAATAGTGTCTTGCAGAGCTTTAAAGTGGCTGTGGTTACACAGGCACAGGTGCTGCTTTACTGTATAGATGCTACTTTACTAGTTTCTTCTGAGTTTGATTTTTTTTTTTCCAAGTAAAAATCTTTGTATATTAAACATAATGCAACAATTTCTTTCCCTATCAAAATTTGAAAAGCCTACTCCTGATGACCTGAGGGAGGATGCTTGTTTTAAGTAGTGCTCTAGTTTTAGCAGAAGGATAATTGAATTCAAATTGTATGCTTGTGCTAGAAAATGTAAGATTTCTTTCCGGAAGGCAGGGTGCTAATTCTCATTAGTTGTATATGGACTTAACTGAAGCTGGACAATATGATCTGTCACTAAGCCATATCATTTTTGTGTTTTTTTAGGCAGATATTTGGAGCATGGGAGTACTGCTGTATGCTCTGCTGTGTGGTTTTCTCCCCTTTGATGATGAAAATGTCATGGCTGTCTACAGGAAGATAACGGTATGTTCTGGTTTAACTAGAAAACCCTAAGAATACATTGCTAAGCGCTAATAGAGGCTGTTGGACTATGCCCCAGAATAAACATGCGCATCTGGCTTTTGGTCTTTTTTGTTCCTTTTCCTATCAGTATTTGTGAATTTTACTTTTGTCTTCTCCATCTCTAACCTGGAGTCTGGTATTTCTAAAATGTAGAGGAGAATCCTCAAGAGTGCTCAAGGACCACTCTGGGAGAAAGCAACTGAGAGGTCATTTATGCAGGCTTTGGGGTTTTTTTTTTTTTTTTTTTTTTTTTTTTTTTGAGCACATAACAATCTGAGTGCTTTAAAATTTACTAGAAAAGATCTGAGGTTTGAATGGAGTGGATTCAAATAGGTTTGAATGGAATGGATAGAAGATTTATGGCAAGCTCAGTTTGGAGAATACTTATAAAGAAACAGGCTAATTTGTATTTGTATAAGTATTTGGAGAATACTTATAAGGAAACAGGCTAATTGACTCAAAGAGATCTTGTGAAGATATTGGTAACCAAATAACTTAGTATGAAAATATAACTTTCTTACTTGCATAATGCTTATTAACACACACCTGCAATTCCTCAGTAAAATGTCTATTAATGGGAATAAAATAAATCAGAGTTGAACTACTACTTCTCAGTTTATGAACTGATGTGCATCTGTGCATGCTATCACAGAACTATAGAAGATCCTTTATGATAAAAAGTATACCAAGATGCAGAATCTGATATATGATGTTAATACTAAGGTCTTTTTTGCATAAAGGTTTGTCACTAGCGGAAACTTAAAAACCAAGAGCTTACATGTAGAACTGAGGTGTTAAGAGCTTCAATGATTAATCCTTCATCACTTAGTCATTTGTTTAATATGTGCAAGGGCTAGGAGTTGGACACAATTAAACATTTATTAGTAAAGCTTTTTTAGGTGAACTGAGATTAAGCTTTAAAACCAAGTGCAGTTGAAAACTGGTAATCCTAATTATGGATTTTAAAATGCATTTACTACTTCCACTCAATTTATTTTAATTTTATGTGATTGTGAATTGAAAATTGATTCAAATTAGGACAGTTATGCATTTTTGTGGAATTTAATTTCACACATTATAGATCTTGAAATTTATTTTAATCTCAACTCAGCTATTGTTCCAAATCGGTGTATTCGGTCTGCTGCTTGAATCTAATTAGGATCATATCATATCCATCACACGCAATATTTTTTTCCTGTGGAATGCTTTAAATCTCTACATTTGAGTATACTTGAATATACCTCTACTTTTTGAGTGAATAATCAAGTGGATGTAATTTATTATAAGAAAAATATTTATGGTGATTTTTCTGAGTCTGTTCGATATTGTGAACTTTTTGCTTTCTTGCCTTGCTCTCAGTTATTTAGATGCTTATTTTGTTTTCTTTTGGTTCATGTTCTGTGTCAATATATTAAAGCAGAACATAACTAGGTAACTAGCTGCTTGGATTAGCACAGAGGTGGTATGGTATGTAAGTAAACTTTGCCTAGTCTGGTAGTAAAACTGCAGTAAGGAATTGCACACTATTTCTAAAGAGCTCATTAAGAGTATCTACAAAGACATATTCACATTCTTTAACCTGTGATGTCAAAACAATCTATATTTTACTTGAGTATCTAAATATAAAATATCATAGCAGCTTTGCTATTGAGGCAACGTTCCGTAGAAAAAACTTTTAGAAATTATATCATGATAGCTATTCAGTGATTTCTTTCTGTTCTTACTGTAAAGTAATTGAATAGAAATGTCACAAAAGCCAAGTATCTGAAAATTGACTTAGAAATGTACTGGACAGAAATGCAAATTTGCAAACTGTTCAAAGTATATTCCAAAACCTCTTTTCTCTGCAGAGAGGAAAATACCATGTTCCAAAGTGGCTGTCTCCTAGCAGTACGCTACTACTTCACCAAATGCTGCAGGTAAACTTCTTTTAATAGGTACATCTTCTCTTCAAGTAAGATCCACAGAATGATATCGGGTGGCTAAAATATTACTTTGTCAAAATATTTTAAAAATATGCGGTTTGCGAACAAGTTTCATTCTTCCAGATCTCCAAAGATTAAGATTGCCTTCATCTGGAAAATTTTGATAAGAACTGCTGCAGTATAGAAATGTAAACAAGCCATTTGTCAAATAACTAGTATTCAGGAATCAGTTACTTTGCTATGCAGCAAGGAAAAAAACTCTGTATAGATGAAGTCTTATGTACCAAATATGCTATAGTTAATGAATGTAACCAGTACTAAATATTCCTGGAACATTTACAATCAAGTATATGTTCTTTAACCACTCAGATATTTAACCTTTTTGGCAAAGTTATGAAAAACTGATTTTTATTTTGGCTTTTACCAGCCCACAGATCTCTGACAAAAAAATGAAATTATCTTCACTGTTCCTCTCTGATTTAAGTAACAGCTTAATTTTTACTTGTCTACTAGGTCGACCCAAAGAAGCGAATTACAGTTAAGCACTTGTTAAGTCATCCTTGGCTTATGCAGGGTTATTCTGATCCTGTTCAGTGGCAAAGCAAATACCCGGTGAGTACGTTTGCCAAATTAATGCAACAATATTTTATATAACCATTATTGTCTTACTACTACCACCCTCATGTGGATGTGTGATGCTAACTCTCCAGAAATGATCTTTGGGAATAGTTGTTGTTGCTTTTTTAGCTTACTACTGTTGAAATGAATTTGAAATTACTTGATCATGTTCTCTTTAGTGAAGGATTTTCAAAGCGTGTTTTTACTGTATTCTGCAATTGCTTCTTAATTTGAAAAGTAACTGACTTATAATATGAAACATTTCTATATAAGAATGCCACATAATTCTAATATTGTTAGGTCAGTACTTCATATAAGGTGCAAAATGAAAATATTCTTGAGAGAATGTGATAATTGGTCTTAATTCTAGCTCTTCTAGCAGACAGATAGTTTGGATGAACTTTAAGCTCATTGCAGTAATGTTTGTCAGATATCCAACATTTGTATTACTTAAGCTAGGGCAATATGAACAAAACTAGCTGTCACTAGTCGGTGCTAATTTGCATCTACTTCACTCAGTGGCCAACTTTAACCATTGGGTGTCACTGTTTCTCTGTGTAAAAACTGTTTTACTGTTTTACTGTACGAGTAACATAGTGCTAAGTGACTCTCTTAAAATGTGTGTTACCTACTACCTTTGAGTATATGAGTAGGGATGAAAGTTCAGATAGCTAGTAAAAAAATCTGCTTCCTCATGTGAATTTAGGACCTCTTACACAGGGCCAGATTGATGCTGGAGAAGTGGGAATACTTCTTTCTACTCTCTACCATATCTAGACATAACTGGCTAAAATGCAAGGTCAAGAGTGGCCAATTCTTGACTCGGCCCGGTGGATTTCATGATAATGTCATGGTCAGGTATAGATATAGAAAGCAACTTGAAAGCCTCATGCTTCAATACAGATTTTGTATGTTCTTGCAGCTGGGACACATTGATGAAGACTGTGTAACAGAGCTGTCTGTGTTTCATAAACAAAGCAGAGAAAGCATAACAGAGTTAATAGCACAGGTAAGAAATACGGCAGTAGAGCTAATTAGTCTGCTAGTAAGGTAAATTTAATGTTCACTTATTCATAAATACGAAATATATTGCCTTCCAGACATGAGGAGCCCTTGCAGAGATTTAGAGTCTAATTGTAGGTTATAACCCAAGTTCTAAAGTTCAGATATTTTTCTTCCTCCTTTAATTGTACTAAGCTTTACTATTTCTGTTCCCCATGATGTTAAAATTTTTGTGATTATCTTAAAGTCAAGAGATGCTTTCAGGAATCTATAACTGAGAACAGATGTCATATTATGGGTTAACTGTGTTTTATAACAGACAATAAATAAGAGTAGAAACATCAGAGCATCATCTAGAGAGAATAAATATTTTGGGGAGAAATTTTTACTTACAGTTTAAAAAAAAGTCTTTAGTCATCCTTGAATACAAATGATAAGGTGAACTGATTTCTTCTGTTGTACAAATGTTAATAATGGCCATCCTAGCCATTTGTAACAGATTTAATGTGTGATAGGTCCTCTAGCTTTAAGATGAAAGTGAATTTTTCCACTTGAAATTGAATTTCAATTTCTTTCTACATGATAGCAGAGTAGTTCTTCACTTTGGAAAAAAAATGCTAGGTTTTTCCATCTGGCTTTGGTAGAGGCAAACTTTTTAAATTGCCTATAGTAGTATAGGTGAGTCATCAGTGGACTTGATGCTTCGTATTTTTTCAGTTGCAGAAAAAAATTCAGTTCTTCTTCTGGTGCAGAGGTGTATGTCAAGGTGTGAATCTTTTATCCAAAGCAAGCTTGTATAATTGAAGTCAACTGTAATACATTGCAAGACTGCCAAACATGGTAGTTATTTTCCTCATGCAAGTTGAATTGCATTAGATCATGTAAAATGTTAGTGCTGTTTGGAAAATAAATTGTTTTTTTTCTTGGCCTGGCTGAATCTATTTTATTAAGAGTAGGAGCTTTGTTGTTTGTCATTCTCCTCAACAGAGAGGTTTTAGCCATAGCATTAGTTCTCATTACGATGGTATCATGCACCAATTTTCAAGCAGGATAGTCTGTTTCTTATCTTCCATGCACTACTGTGAATCATGTAAAACTTACTGCACTTAGGCAATCTTACATAAGAAATGCAGACCATGTAAAATTTCAGGAAAACATGTCCAAACTTCTAATGTACTTTTCGAAACATAATTTTTTTGTTTTGTTTGTTTTAGTGGAAATATGACCAATTGTCAGCAACGTATCTCTTGCTTCAATCCAAGAAGGCTCGTGGCAAGTGCATTCACCTAAGGCTTCCATCTCTGAAAGGCCATGGCAGTGCCACACAATTGGCAGGCCTGGAGGTACGTTTTAGAGTCCAAAAGGTTAAAATACTGATTGAACAAGCTCTGCTTGTTTGCTGACTACTTCACTAAACATCAGTAAGAGAATGTGTGTAGTCAGCCAAAGTCTTGGTCATTAAACACTTCAGTCTCCTCATTAGAATGTTTTAGCAAGCTGGGCAAGTACTACAAATTAACATCTTTGGGATAACTGTCTGGAAGGATGTAGTGCATTATAACTGACTACTTTACAGAATCTCCCCTTGGTTAATCATGGAAATAGATTAAAAATGCCTATCATCTGGGAGCCACAAACATTCCAAACATCCCAGTCAAAGGGAAGAGACTCATTTTTTAACTGTCCCATTCTGGAACATTTCAGAACATGATGCTCAATGAGAGTAAAGAAAACATATTCCTAAAGGTTTTTCTGAATCTCTGTATTCTTCAATGGTTTCATGAATGTAATTAGGTTTTACAGTAAATTCTGTTCCTGTGCTTTGGTAGTACAAATAGAGTCCCTCAGAATTTGCCTAAATTTGATAAGTTGCTTATAATAACCTATATATACCCCATATCTCTATATACACACCTATCTCTATATAGTAGCACATTAGCTGTATGTGGTGTCAGTGATAGTCATCTATATCTGACAAACTTGGAACCATTCAGTAAGAAATTGCCATACTTCTAATTCATTTGCTCTTTAACTGTAAACTTTATTATTATAATTATTATTATCTGCATATTTTTTTTAAATGATATGCAATCAAAATACTCTCATAAGTCTGATTCAACTGCATATAAATAATTTCACGTCACTTGCTAAACTGCTCTGAAGTAAAAATTAGAATTCTAGGCTTGTCAGTACCGTATAAAAGCATGAATTTTAACTGTTATTAAATTCATATAATATACTAGTCTTTTAAATCTCAGCAAACTAATGAAGAGCTTTTTTAGATTCAATGGAATTAATACAGTGAAGTTATTTCACTTTTACTGGTGCCTCAGATTAATTAGATCAGGCAAAATTCACTTATACGTAATACTTTGACGGATGATTGTGATCATACCTACAAAAGTCAGTAACACATTAGTCTTAGTAAGCAAGTTGTTGAACTGCAAAGGGCTATGGCAGTAGTTAACAGGTTCCTGGTATGGGTTTTATAGTAAATCATCAAGTACATCTGGTAAAGCGCTGGGAAACTTTCTACTTTCAATAGTATTGAGATATCTGGTCACTGTAATTTTGTTATCGCTGGCCAAGGAACTGCACACAGACCATATGATAGCTTCCTAAAATGGCTTCTTGACACTTGATCAAGGAAGATACTTCTGAGATTAATTTCACTTCTGCTCTTGATATAAATGGCAACATCACAATGACAATAGTAAAACTTAGTAATAAAGCTTAAGTGACTGACATGAGTACTTCTGTTAGCTGCTACTCCCAATCAGGAACTTAGAAAGAAATAAGACTTTGAAATTTTTCTCTTCAGCTATAACATTGGAATCTTAAGCCATGGCTTCTCTTAGTCTGAAAATAACATGAGAGATGTACTAAACAGCAGTGATGTGCTGTATGTTTTTTGGACCCGTGGAATTTTATCTTTAAAGATGAATTATATCTGAAGAATTCCTTTTGAGGAATTAAATCTAAATAGTCCAAGATCAAGGCAGGTACTTGCAGACCTAGTCCTACTTTACATTTCAAAAACCTGTTGTGTTCTCATTATGCTATAATGTTTACATACATAAATTTGTGTTCTATAAATAAATTCACCCAAGAAAGTATACTGCCTAAAGAAGTCTTCTAGATGTCATAGCTGAACCTAAATTGTAGCTTCCCTCTAGCTGCAGGTCATGGTTCATTTGATGTGTACCTGGGCTTTGACATTTGGTCTGCCTAACAGCTTGTAAGGAATGAGGAGGAGGCCAAGAGGACTTTAGACCTCACTGGAATGAATAAGGCATGATAAGACAAGATCTCAGAGATAGACTAGAACTGAACAAGCCTTTAAAGGTAAAGGGAAGAAGTTTAACCTCTGTAGTAGATAAGAAAATCCAATGAAGCAATTCAAACTATGCAGTTAGACCAAGTGTAAATTCTTACTAAATTCAGATGTCGATGGGATATAGTGGTAAACATGGAAGCTGAAAAACTTAAAACAGAAAGAAATGTCAGTTGAGTTAGCAAGATGGTTTTTATCAAGTTCTATGGAGATCAGGAATATTGAAGTTCATTCTTTTTTAAAAGACTGTATCCCTGTATTGTATAATATTTTTACAAGCATTGTGTCTGATCTGCTTAGATTTCAGGATTTTCTTGTCAACAGCATCCCTGAATGTGATCAGAATACAGCATAGTAAACCTTTTCTGTTATGTTTCTTGTAGCATTCAGAGCATGATGTTGAACTGGATGATATAGAATTCACACTGTCAACTCCAGTGACAAGAAAAGTGGCATCGGAGAAACATGAAAACAAAGAGAATACCGATACAGAATCTGCTGTAAAAAATGAAATATCCTTTGCACTTCCTGCTCCAAAGACTCCTTCTGCAAGGAGTGTGAATGAGAAGCAAGCAGAGCGCATACCTATTGATGGCGAGTGTCTGAAAGGTACCTCCTATGCAACAAATCAATACTTAACAGTATGTGTGCAGGTTATGGGTTTTGTAAGTTAATAGATAAATACTGCATGATTTATGTTTTTTTGAAATCCTTTTTAGACAGGCTTTTGGTCCAAGAGCATACATTCACCAGTCTCTTTTGGTTAACGTGCTGCAAGAAGCTTAAGCATGCCTCATGGCATGAAATTTCAATGTTGGTTACAGAGGTCATTGCTGCTTACAGTACCACGTTTACAAGCTTTCAGTGCACTCTAAGATAGAATCAAGTGCTGTGCTGCCAAAACTCCCTTGACTGTTTTCCTCTGTTTCATAAAGAGTTAGAAAAATAGAGTGCATGCTTTGCTGCTTTTCCTTTGTTGTTCTGTTGAAAGGAAATATAGGGATGCTTTTATTCAAGGTGGACTCTACTACTTCTTGCTTGGATTTCTTAAGAGTAGCATATCACCATTTTTACATTAACAGACTAAAGACATGCATCTCAATAGTGTCAGTTCTTCTGATGGGTTACCAAAAACTTCTGTCCTTACAGTCTCTCTAGTACATTCTTGGTTGTTAACCCACTAACAAATCTCTGATAATGTAAGGTCTAACTCTTTCCTTCAAATAACAAGTGCTACCTTTTATTTCGTGTGGTAGAGGAAGTTGCTGAGAAACAGTGTGTCTTTGCAGGCCATAATCATTTTCAGTCATAATATCCTTAGCGGAGTACTGAATGGAGAGTGCTGCAAAGGTTGGGTCTTCCGAATAATTTGGTTTTTGTCTTAAAAAGGCTTATGGTAACTTGTTAACAGTTTGCTTCTATACTAAGGTGAAACAGCAGAAGCAGGGATGTTTTCTGAAACTGAATATTGAGATAAAGTTATAGGTCACTTAATTAGATATCTTTCTGAGAATTAAATGAAATGCTAATGGAAGCTAACACTGAAAGCTCATTCCTTTGGGAAAGGTAGTAATACTTTGAGAAAAATATGGTGCGAATGTGTAGAGAAAATCTTGATAATCATTGTCTGAGGCTAGATGCAATTCTGTACCGAGCTGGAACTCCAAGGTGATGATGTCAGTGTGGTTAGAACTTTTCTCTTATTTAGTATGCTCTGTTAAAAAATGGCTATATAATTTGCACCCGTCATTTAAAGGATACCTTAATATAAATGACATGTTGCAGAATGCTAATATTTGACATAATGAATTGCTCAATATTTGTCCTGGGACCAGTGGCAGAGCAGTTCCAATCCTTTCCCCTTCACAATCTCTAATGTGGAACTGTATTGGTTGCTGTGTGGTTTCTCTTTTAGGGCCCAAGGGAAATCACTTTGAATTTTTCTTTGTATTATGGAGGAGTCTTGTGATTATATAAAAACCTATTTTCTCATTCTAAAGATTTAAAATCATGAGATATCCTTGCTAAAGAAAAGAAAATCCTTCACTGTAGAGACATACCTTCTTTGCCTTGGTTTCTTCCTTTCAGAGAGCCAGTTGACTGCAGTCACCCCAATTAGAAAACTCACAAACCCAGCAAATAGAGCTGAGATTCTTCCTGAAAAAAGGTAAAAGTCCAGTTATTTATGCACATATCTGATTTTAAAAAGGACTACCTTAATCTAGGTACAGACAAGGAAGCCTTGACACAGCACCATGCTATATGTGCTGTCCCTAATGTTGGTGAAAACCTTCCTAAAAGTGTTTTTGTTTTTTATGCATTCTCTAGAACATTGAAGGTAGAGGGAAGTTATAAAACTAGATAACTAAATTATCTTCAGAATATATTTCTGTTTTCCATAATTACAAATTTATTCTTGTTTCAGCTCGCGAGAGAGCTGCAGTTTTTATATACAACTTTGGGGTTAAATCTCAAATAACTTTTGAAAAGAAACTGTCATAACACGCTGTAATTGTTTTGGTTTTATTCATTCTGCTTTGTCTGGTAATCTTTTAGTGATGTATCTGAAAAAACTACGTTAATCGTGACATTGATTAAAGAAACTATTTTTTTCATATAACAGGTGCCATTCAGTTGAATTAGACCTCAACCTAGTTGACGTGGATAGCAGCCAAAAGAAGAAAAGAGTCAAAATGTTTGGAAGTCTTGAAAAAGGTTTAGATAAAGTGATCACAATGCTCACGCCAAGCAAAAAGAAAAAATCCAGTAGAGGTGGTCCAAGGAAAATGAAGGTATGATTCCTAAAAAAGCCTTGGTATTTTTTTGGCATCCAATCCTATTCATTATTATTCTTCTGAGTAGCCATTTAAACAGAAGTGTAGAGAACCAAATGTTTTGGAGTTTTTGTTTTGTTTTCCTTTGCTTCTCAATCTGTATTTATTTCTACTTTTCTTTTTTATAATTCTGTCTTTGCAAGTTTCCTTTGAGACTTTCAGAAGCTGGAAAAAATATTTGCTGCATATTAGAGTTTGCATAGCCTTTCTCATTTTACCTATGGGTGTCTGAAAGATGTGGACAATGTCCTTCATTAGATAAATTGTATATACATTATTAAACAGAATTGAGTAAAAAATATATATAAATTTTAGTATAAAGCTACTTTTTCTTCAGTACTGCAATGCCTTAAGGAAGAACCCCAGGAACTGTGCTTGTAACAGAACCATAGTCTCAGCTGATTAACATAAGACAGCCAGTCTCGCCACCATGGGGTATGTAGGGTGCTTTAAGTCATTTGCATGTCTTGCTTAATCCTGTTGAGGAATCCTTCACTGGCTGGATCCGAGGCTTTTAATTTCTGTGCTGTCCTAGACCATCACTGCTAATTCTGATTTTATACTAGATTAGATTTTGTAAATAGATATTCTCCAGAAGTTGTTTTTTTAGTGTTCCTGCCTCTACTAACAATGGAAAATATTGAGAATTTGAAGGATTTGTCACTATGGTTAAGTGTTCTAAAGCTTTATTTGAAATCTTCCCATGTTGTCTTTAGTCTTAAGAAAAAACATATATTTTTCTTGTCTGTCTTCTTGGCTCCCCCTGTCTCCTCTTTTAAATGAGATACTTGCTTTTAGGCACACTGCAATGTTACCACAACTCAACTACTGAATCCAGATCAAGTGTTGAATGAAATAATTGCTGTTCTTCCAATGAAAAATGTAGATTATATTCAGAAAGGGTAAGTAGTAGAATCTGACTTAAACTTGTATTTATCTAAATAGTTAGTACTCCAGTACAGAATTTAAACTTACTTTCTCTGTGCTCCATTGCTTTTTGTAAAAAGTTTCTATTCTACATAAAGTATATAAGCTGCAAAGGTATGCAATTAAAAATTGTCAAAACCCCCCCGAAATATTAACTGAACTCTACTAGAAATCATGGATTGGTAGACATTAACTATTAATAGCAAAGTACATCTTAAAGACTGATATGATTTTTTTCTTTCCCTTGTGAAAGAGTAAATGCAAACAGCATGTCAGGATACAATAACATAGCCAAATGAGATGACTCTGTGATTAAATGTGGATGTCTGACCTAACTCTTAGCAGTTAAATAGTGATTAAACAAGAAATTAGTACACTGTAAAACCTGTCAAGAATTCACACCATTATATAAGCCTGTGTTAAGCTGCAGCATTTTCTAAGTGGACTAAGGTACAAAGACTGGATTTTATTCCTAATTCTGATCAAAATATAATGCCTTTCTTTCTGATTTTACAATGATTTAAAAACTGCTGTGCCTTTTACACTCATGTGCATCTTCTAAAGTTCCTGATTTTCTAAGTGATAGATAAGTGTAAAAGATTCAATAAATACTCAACTTCTGATGTTTTTCCAAGCTCAAAACCCGTAAAGATACTTAACTGCTCTAAAAGTGCTTCTCTGCATTGTAGTAATTTGTATTTCAGGGTCATTTTTTTCTGCTGTGCACATGGGCAAAAATTGAGCTGCAACCAGGCTCTCATCACAGGTGTCTCAGAGGAGAGTTGTCTTATTTTACTAAAAATAAAAGATTATCCTGCCTTCAAGTTCTGAGGGAGTCAGGATCTGTGGCTGGCGGTAGTTCTTATGGCTGGGAAGCCCTTTGGTATTACATGTTAATGTTTGGGTCTGAAATATCCAAAGCTCTGTCAGCTGCATTCTCAGCTGGTTCCCAGCATTCTATATGCCATTGGGGTGCCTTATGTAAAGTGCTTTCATACTTTATCCATTCAAACTTCCTTTGCAAAACAAATGTGAAAAAAAATCAATGATTGTTCTATCTATCTCTTCTTTTTTTATATATAGTTATACCCTGAAATGCCAAACACGGTCAGATTTTGGCAAAGTCACTATGGAATTTGACTTAGAAGTGTGCCAGCTCGGTAAATCTGAAGCAGTGGGTATCAGGAGACAACGGCTTAAAGGTGATGCTTGGGTCTACAAGAGACTAGTGGAAGACATCCTTTCTAGCTGCAAAGTGTGACTTACTGATGCACGTGCTGGGAAAGCAGAAATTTTGTACTGCCTAAGATATCTGAAGCTTTAATCTGAACATTTTTTTTAAATGTTATGATAATTAATTTTTTGTCACATTCACAGTAATGTTAGAAAACAAATCTGTTACTTTTACCTTTTTAATTATCTGCCTTTGTATATACGCTTTATTTGTTTTCTTTAAGAAATCTGTACCCCCTTTAAAATAAAATTCTGTAAACTGGTCTCCCCTCTCTTTTTTTAATGTATGAAGATAAGAGTAATAGTGCTTCTATGATCAAACTTACTTTATGTCTTCAGGTATCAAGTACATGTTATTCAGAAAGTCATTTGCATAATTCTCCTCCTGTCTTTGCCTTAAGTAAGATTTATTGAGGTCATTAACTGTGGTAACCACAGATGTGATTTAAACTATGTGCCCAATATGTTGTACAAAATAGGACTGGCTTTAATAAATGTTACGTCAACGATACTAGGATTTAAACTATCAAGCAATATAAAACATTACTATAATTCTTTAATGACCCTTCTGATGGTTAACAACTGTATGTACCTTTTGATGTGCTTGTATTAACTGACTGTGAGAATGTTATATTAAGAATTCTAGCACCTTTGAACTGCCTTGAATGAGGAAGCTATCTATAACTGACACTGTCTACAAGCAATTCACAAAGGTCATTAGTAGTATTGAGAGCAAGATTTTTAGCTCTGTTATTAGATACTATAAGTAAAATTTTATGCAGACCTGCAAGGGAAACTTTGGTTACGAGAAATATTAGAACTTTAGAAAATTAAGAGAATTAAATTTCCCTTTTAAGAAAAAAAAAAAAAATATATATATATATATGTCCTAAGTATTCCATGCCTGTCCTGCAATAGGGTTTATGAACTTTAGTCTGACTAATGTACTTGAGCGGGAATGCTATGACTACTATCAGTGAGAAAGCAGATCTATTGAAGTTTTTTTCTATACAAACAGAATAAGAAGAAAACACCCATTAAATATGCCCAAGGTCCTTTGATTAATGACAATCTGCAGCAGATTTTTAAGATATATATATAAAAGCAGTTGTAGCATCTGTTATTGCTCCTTAACTATAAGTTAAGAGTTCATTTCTTTAAGAGCTGAGTGTTCTTGGAAGCTTCTGGCTATGGTTCCTGAGATACAGGTGCTGATTGAAGAAATGCAGTTATCTGCATCATCTGTTAAGTAAATCCTTATACCTTTCTCCATTATCAAACCTGTTATTGAGAAAGGTAGAAGTATCTTAACTTTCTTTCCAATGCCATGTGCTGCTCTTTACATAGATAATGAATGTGGGGCATCTTGATTTCAAGAAAAGGTCTAAGTGTTGATAAAGAAATGAAACATCTTCATTGTGAATAGTTACCTCTTAGAGGGGATACTTGACAGAAACAGGAATTCAAAGTTAGTGTTGTCAAAAAGCCTACTGCCTGTTGTCCAAGAAAATTTGTGTTTAAATGCAAACAACACTTAAATACTTACCCTACTTGGCAGCTTTAACTGCAAAAGTAGACTCTTGCTTTGATTTGAAGTGTTGACATTTGAGTCTGTTACATTTCAATTGAGGTATGCAAATGGAAGAAGTGATTGATTGAGGTATTTTGGTAATATAGCTAATGACTAATGCAATATATGCATTAGAAACCAATATAAACTGAGCACAAGGTAGAAGTAGGTGAAAAATTGAAATATTTGTTTGCTTTTATAGTTGAGAAGAATTAATTTTGCTCTCAGGAATTAGCACTAAGTATCTAGTGTTTAAGAACACATTCTGTCAATTTATACATTCTCACTAAGAGTAACAAGACTGTTATGGAAGGACAAACAGTAATTAAGATGTCTTGTTCTTTCTTTTTAAAATAAAAAGTGTGAGGTGGCTATTTCAAGTTTCTACTGTGCTCTGGTGTGTGAAATAAGTTTTCTGTTCATAGATTACAATAATGTGTTTTTGGTTTCATTTATTTTTGCTAATGTCTCATGCTATGAATGTATGACATCTGGTGAAAAGAATCACCATAATAGGCAAGAAGCAAGATTACTTTATGCTAGGTTCCTATGATAACAGATCTACTTTTTTTAAGGAGTTGCTGAAGAGCAGAAACTGATTTCAGCTGATCTCAGCGCTTCTGAGCTAGACAAAAATAAAGTTAACAAATAGAATCACAGAATGATTAAGGTTGGAAGGGACATTTGGAGACAAGCAACACCCCCCAGCAGGAGTACCAAGAGCATGTTAGAGAACAGGATAGTGCCCAGGCCCATGTTGAGTATCTCCACAGAAGGAGACTCCAAAACCTCCCTGGGAAACCTCTTCCACTGTTCTGTCAAAATAACAGCATTTTTTTCCCCAGATTTAGGCAGAACTTCCTGTGCTTCAGTTTGAGCTTGTTGCCTGTTGTCCTGTTCCTGGCCAGACTCTTGATACAATCCTTAAGGTATTTATTGTAGGCATTGATAAGATCTCTTCTCAGTCTTCTCTTTAGGGTGTAAAGGTGCAGCTCTCAGCATCTCCTCCTAGGAGAGATGTTCAAGTTCCTTAATCATAGCTGTAGCTCTATGCTGGACTTCCTCCACTAGTTGGGGAGACGTTGACACAGTACTCCCCGTGAGGCCTCTCTACGGCTGAGTAGAGGAGGAGGATCACTTCTCTTGAGCTGCTGGTAAGTCTCTTCCTCATGTTCTGTTTCCTAGAGTTCCAAGAATTTCTCTTCCAGGCAACCAAACTGTATAAAGTTGTATTTGTCAGAGTCTGTCTTGAAATCAGTTAAGTTTCTTGGTATACCACATCTACTATGAGCCTTTCATAACTGAATTCCTGTGGGTAGGGGCCTATTTTAGGTCTAATTTTAATTCATGGTTGTACATAAGTATGCTCTTGTCATTTTTGTCAAGTTTAAGTTGTATCTCCCCATGACACTACTGTTTCTCCAGATTTTCTTTATGAGTATAATCATGACTGTTCAACATTTGCTTTGTTGGACTAAATGCACTAGCGCCTTATGGCTTCCTGCTGTCTCTCCATTTCATCATCCTGATATCTGACATTCTCCTAGCTAATTTCAGTTCATCTTACCTGGAACTAGGTAGCCCAGAAGGTTCCTATTTATGTATTTTCAATATTCATAAATATATTTCAAAATACTTCAAATCTTTTGCTCTTTGTTATAACAATTTACTCATCTTTTGTGCTATAAATATTCATGTTCTTTCCACTGCAGAAGTTCTCAGTCTATTCTTTCAATTCATATCTATTCATATATTGACGTATTTTCCATTCATCTCTAACTTAGTATATCAACAAATTTTATTACCACAGCATAGTTTGTATCTGGACTACTAGTAAAAGCCACTGTCTAACAGAAATAGTCCCAGGTCGATTATTTGAAACATTAGAACTTCTCCCTACTCCAACCTACTCCTCCTACTCACCTTTCATTTCTTTGACTGTCTTATCTTTGTAATTCATGTGATAATGCCTTTCCCAATTCATTCTATTTCCTATGTGCTGCAATATCAAATGCTCTCTGGAAGGACCAATCAGTTCTGCTGTGCCTTGTTTAGAAAAAAAGATCTTCTAAAGACGGACTTGTGAGAAGGTTTGGTTGTTTTGTCAACACAGCATTTCATTTTAATATTGTATTGAGGAATAGATGGGAGCAAATCCTTTTATAACCATGCAGCCCATCTGTTTACGTGTTTAATTTTCTTTCCACTGAATCTTGATGGAAAGACCTTTCTGCTTAAAAATTGTTGCACAGCAAGTATCTTTTTTAGAGAATATTCTCACTGTTTTAGAAGTATTTTTACTCTGTCCCTTCCCTTCAGAACTCATCCAACTGGGTGATTTTGCAGAAAAGCAAGCAGTTTTTTAAATAGCAAGCCAGTGCAATAGGAAACAGGCAAAGAGAAATTTAAGTAGGCTATTTCTGCAATTTGAAGATGGAATTAATGTGGAAAAAAAGGGAAAATCAAACAATGTTAAAATATTAAAACTAAAGAAGCTAATGATTGAGTCGAGAGTGAGACTTGCCATAAAAATAAAACAAATACACAGCACAAACTTGTTTTCCAAATTTAATTAGGGCTAGATTAATTATCTGCCATTTGTTTTATTTAACTAGTCAATGTATTAGCCCAGGGGAATTACTGTGCTGATGAAAAAGTAAAACTTATCAAACATCTAGACACCATCCCAGTGGTGTCTAAACAAAGCAGTTTAACTCATCATAGAATATCTGAGTGTGGTTGCCAGACCCTAAAGCTTTAATCCTTGGGAGGCTGAGAAAGCCGTGACTCTTCAGCTTGGAGAAGGTTCATACAGGATTTTTAAATATTTGATGGAGGGAATAAAGAAAACATGGCCATTCTCAATAGCACCAAGTGAACTATTAGCGATGCGCACAAGTTAAAAGCGTCTTGGGACAAAATAAAACACTTTTTCACAGTGTGCATGGTCAAGCACAAGAACAGCATACTAGAGACATGGTAGCATCCCCACTCTTGTTGATATTCAGAACCTCACTAGAGATGGTTCTGGTCAGCCTGCCCTAGTTGGTCCTTCTCTGAGCAGGACAGGTGGACTGAGTAATCTGTGCAGGAGATTACCTCAATATTTTGTCGCTTTCTGAAATCTAAAGTATAGTTCTGGTGCATGATGCAGGTATAAATTACTATTTTGATGTTTATTGAAATTAACTTTGACTTCCAGGACAGAATAATTTCACTCCAGGATCTTAAGCCCCTTCTGACTAGCTTTGTGGTATTGTATTCGTGTTTTGTTTTTCTTTTTTCTTTCTTTTTTGTGAGGTCTATATATTTCACTAAAATTTAGCAAAATGACTCAGTAAAAAAATTATTCTGTTAGTTTCTGAAAGCATTTTCTGCAGTTGTTAAAGCCAAGACTAATCAAATTTGGCATAAATCAGGACTTTTTGATAGACCATATCAACTTCTTTTGCATTTTCTAAGGGAAGAAGAGTAGAGTGTACAATTAGAAAATATTTACCTTGTATTTGAACAACATATATAGCATCATTTTGCACAGGAGTTTTTTTCCAGCTGAAAAATTCATCAGGCAGACATATCTATCTGTTTTTATCAGTCAGCTCTGACAAAATGATGTAGAATCAGACACCCTGTGAACTGTTTCCTTGGTTTAATATTAGGGCTGTGCTTCATTAGAGAATGTAGAATAATCCACTGTCATTTTCAGTTTTATCGTATTAGTTTTTTTGGCAGAAAATTTATTCAGTCTCCAATATACAGTTATTTATGTGCTACAGAATAGCTTCCCTGCATTCCCTAGAGAAAGGTCCATTAAAACTCTTAATGTGACACCACATATTTTTAGTAGACTAGAAAATAGTTACAATTTTAATTTAAATTGAAATGACTATGTAATGGCTGGACAAATCATTCTGAGATCCCTAGAGCTCTTAATTGTAATTCTCCATTGTTTCTATGCATAAATTTTCTTTTCAAGTGCTTGTTCTGAAATGCTTACTAATTTTTTTAATGTCCTATACTCACTTATTTTTTTATGCTTAACAACTTCATGATTAAAGTTAATGTTAAATATAAATGGTGGAAAAATAAGCCTGTTCAAGTGTTGGGAAAATAAAATATGTTTATATTTTAAGATGAGTTTAATTTAAGGAACTTCTTATTCTTTTTGTGTAAGGAAAGGAAAGCAATCTTACTGAGAATAATACACAAATTTCAGTGTGTTACCATAACAGAAGTAATAATAGATGCTATAATAAGCAGCTTTTCTTTGGCTGCCAATTTCATATAGTAAAACGTCATGAAATAGAAAAACCTCGCCCAACATCCCCCTCAGAAAAAAAAATCTAATTAGTTTCTTGTCTTCTTCCCATTCTGATCTGATTTTGTAATAAATCTCAAATACTGTAGCTATTATTGACATATTGTTCACTGTCTGCTTGCTTGATAACGTAGGTTGTCCTTCTTTGGTTGTTCTGCTTTATTTTGGGAGAGTACTTCCCAATTCTCTCCAGGCAAGGCGCTCTGGACTTGCATATGTGAATTGTGCCAGTTTACTCATTTGATTTGGCTGGAATCATGTCACAAGATACCTAGGAACTTCTCTGCAGGAAGATAGGGACTAAGCAGGGGAATCTTTTCCCATCAGGGAAAGTAAATCACAACAACAGAATCACAGACCAGTTGGAATTGGAAGGAAGTGGAAGGAATTTGGAGATCATCTAGTCCACCCCCCAGCAGGGATACTTAAAGCATGTTGCATAGGGTCCCATCCAGGTGGGTCTGGAAGATCTCCAGAGAAGGACCACAGCCTCTCTGAGCAACTTCTTCCAGTGCTCTTTCGCCCTCACAGTCAACAGGTTTTTCCTCAAATTCAGGTGGAACTTCCTGTGTTTCCATTTCTGCCTCTTGCCTCCGGTCCTATCACTGGCCAACACTGAAAATAGTCTCTTTCCATCTTCTTAACACCCTTGCTTAAGATATTGGTATACATGAATAAGATCCCCTCTCAGTCTTCTCTTCTCTAGACTAAGCAGGTCCAGTTCTCTCAGCCTTTCTCTATGAGAGAGATACTCCAATGGCCACTCCAGTGCCCTCATCATCTTCGTCTGTTCATCTGTTCACTCCCTCTGTTAGCTGCATTCTCAAGGATGGCCTTGGAACAGTTTAAAAGGATGTAGAACACTATGCCTACCAACAGTTTAAGATTTCAAAGGAAAGGCTGCCTATTGTAGAATAACAGAACAGCTAAAGTTCAAGAAACCTCTGGAGATCAGCTGGTCCAACCCTGCTGCCCCGGTAGAGCTACTGAGAGCAGGTTGCCAATGACCATGTCCTGATGGCTTTGGAACCTTTCCAAGAATAGAGACTCCACAACCTGTCTTGGGCAACTAGTCTCAGTGAGAAGTCATGCCCACAGTAGTTTTTTCCTCATATTCAGATGGAACTGCCTGTGTTTCAGTTTGTGCCCATTGCCTGTTTTCATATCGCTGCGCAACACTGAAAATGGTCTGGCCCTAACCTCTTGACACCCTCCCAGATGAAATTTATAAAACTCTTAATTTTACCTCCTCTAAGTCTTCTCTAGGCTGAAGTTTCCCAGCTCCCTCAGTCATTCCACAGATGAGAATGGCTCCAGTCCCTTCATCATCTTAGTAGCCCATTGCTAGACTTACCCCAGGAGCTCCATATCTCTCTTGTGCTACAGAGCTCAGAAATACACACATTACTCCAGTTGTGAACATAATATGCCCAAGGAGAAGGGCAGGATTAGCTCCCTCAGTTTAATGAAGCCCAGGGTATTCTTGGCTGCAAGGACTTGTAGCTGGCTCATGGCCAACTTGGTGTCCCTCAGGATTCCCAGATCCTTCTCTGCAGAGTTTCTTTTCAGCAGGTCAAACACCAGCTGTACTGATCCATGGGGTTATTCCTCCCTGGGTGCAGAACCCTGCACTTTGCTGAACTGCATGAGGTTCCTCATGACTCAACTCTTCAGCCTGTCCAGGTTCCTCTGAATGGCTGCACACTCCTCTAGGGTATCAGCCACTCCTTCAGGTTCTGTAGCAACAAAAAAATCGCGATAGTTGGCTCTATTCCTTCATCCAGGTCAGTGATGAATAAGTTGAATGATCCAATATTGAGCCCTGCGTGACATCTCTAGCTACAGGCCTCCAACTGGTTAGCATCAAGTTTAACTTTAGGGTTTGAATTGCTTATGACTGAAGACTTCAGTGACTAAAAATATCTAAAGGTTCAGTACACACCTATGCAAACATAAAGTGAAAAATAATAGATTGACACTATATTAATGTGCTCAGTTTCAGTTGTTTCTTGCAAGCGAGTTGTGAAAGATGGCTGACTCTTACATCTGAAAAGAAAAGGAAAATTGTACTAAGATAGGGCCCAGTGTGCATATCTGTATGATGTGATCTGCTGTTGCATGTATGTCAAATGAAGAGCCATTATGTTTGAAATGCCCTAAGCAAGAGCAGAATGTGCTATGCTCACAAGTCGGATCCACAAGATCCACAGTAGTAATGCTGGAATATAGATGCTGACGCATCACCACCCTGGGGTATACGGCTCCCAATCCCGCACTTGTCAATGCATCTTTCCTTCATATGAAATAATTGTCATGTGAATTCATATGACAGAAGTTATTTTTAAAAGAACTCCACGTGTTGGGGACACGCTCTCTGGGTTGAGTGTTGGCTATTCTCACTCTCATTTTTAAAGTCAATATCATTAGTTTGAAGGGGGGAAAAAAAGAAAAAAGGAAAACATTTTATTTTGGAGTAAAGATGAGTCTCAAGTTAGGCGTGCAAGAGGGCATAACTGGTTACCTTTCCCCAAGTACTCCCTAGGTCGGGTAGTAGAAGAAAGCTTCTGCATTGGGGTTGGGACAGTGGTTCCTCTCTCACTCAAGGGCTGAGAGGTGTTTCAGGAGAGGCTGGAGGAGGAGGAAGTGACTTGCAGCTGAGATCTGGTTCTTACTTTCCAATTCTGTAAACAAAATAAGCTACTTCCTCCTCTCAGGTGCTGCAAGCTCAGACTTGGGAGGTAAAATCTTTACTGTTTTTACATTCCCTTCTGACAACACTGTGGGTGAAACTGTTCCTGTAGCTACCTGAAGAGAAAGAAGTGTGAAGTGGGTCTGGGTTGGGCTAAGAGGAGTTAGTATCAGGAGTTGGGAATGAAGGGCCCTGTAGATGAATGAATTGAATCTCGCAGCAGAGAGCTTGGAAGGAGGCAGCTGGGGAAGCATTCCACTGAAATTTCACGCATGTGGTAATCACGAAATGGTTGAGGTTGGAAGGGACCTCTAGAGATCATCTAGTCCAACCACCCTACTCCAGCAGCAACACGTACTGGACTTTTCACAGGATCCAGGCAGGTTTTGAGTATCTCCAAAGACAGAGACTCTGCAACCTCTCTGTGCAAATTTAATTGCAAGGTATTTGTGGACAGGTAGGCTGGAAGGCTGGGGAAGAGAGTGCAAGCTCAACCCTTGGTACAGTTTATTTGATTTTCCCTAAATCCTGAGTTCAAAATCCTGCTAATGTTTGTCCTCATTCTTTGTTAGGGATTTTCTGTGCACCTTCCATGGACAAGCTTGTCTTTCCTGGGTAGGAGCAGATCTGTGCAACTGACCTAAGCGCTTGGTTTGCTGGTTTCTTTTGTCTCGTAAAAAGACAGACAGAGGAGCTACTGCCTATCATTCTGGGTTGATTTTGTTTTCAGGGCCATGGGAGATATTTTGTTTAACCCAAAGTGAAATGTACCTCTCTCTCAAAAATGAACTTACTCAGTTGTGAGGGAGCTCTTATTATGCTCCTCCTTAGACATCCAATATGTCACAGTCAAAAGGGCTACATGAACCTGTGTGACTGTTTATATTTTTATGCATTGATGGCTGAAAATCTAACAAAGAAATCTGATGTTTTTCCATGCATATAGTTTACCTAGGAATGGTCCTAGGAAGAAAGATAATTTCTCTTATTTCTCCTTAAAAAGAGAAACTCAATACCTTTCATAAGTCCTCCACAAAGTAGAACAAGAGTGGTAAGTGGGTTCTTGGTGTATCAAATAGCATTGATTAAACTTGATAACAAAGAGTGTGGAAGGTAAATTAATTAAATTGATTAAGTAGGGCTCAGGTGGTCATAGGCAGGTCACAGCGATCTCTGGCTTGCTGCTGGCATGCCAAGGTTTATTAAAATGATAAAGTTACAAAAGCAGATCCTGCTTACTATGCACAGAAAAGAAAGGAAGGGAAAAAAAGAGGTTAATCAACAAATCATAATCATATAAATGAGCACAAGCTCATCCTGAAAAGCAATTACTTCTCTGGGCAATTTCATTCAACAATAGTAGGCTGTGGTCTTGAATCATGTCTCTGGTAAAGAAAAAATTAGCACCAAGATGGCCTTATTATGTCCTATCAAATGTAAACAAAATACAAGAAAATCACCTAACAGGAGGTATTTGCAAGGGATTTTTTATTAATACATTTTATGTTAATTTAATCTTGGATTGGCTCTTTAAGGGTTAGTAGAACTCTGTTTAACAATAATGTTCCAAACATTTTCCCCAAAGCATGCTAGCAATACGCTGTGTTTTCTGCATTGTGCTATCTGAATATTACTTTGACTGTGTCTTCCCTAATCCAAGATTTTTTCATAACTGAGGCTATGATGAATTTATATTTTTCTTTTTAATATTTTGCACATTTCGCAAGAGAACACAGGTATCTACATGTTCACTGCTTCTGTCCTGGCTGGCCGGAATGTGTTGCCTATGATCGTCCATGAAACCATCCCATGGTGAGAAGTAAGATCAGACAAACATTGTTAATAGTATTTAGTACTAGCACTAGTCTAACAGAGCTCACCTCACAGCTACAGCTGGCCAGCATTTATAGAGTAGGAGAGTCTCTCATACTATCCTCATGGTCCATCTCTCTCTCCTCTGCATTTTCTTTAACATTTGCAAGCTTGTTTGCCTCCTGGTACCTCCAGTACATAGGAGAGTACTCAGTGCCACCAGGCACTGATATGCCTCTGCTTTTGTGGATTTGGGTCACAAAATCCATTGTCACTGTCTTGTGCAGCAGCTGATGCTCCAGCCCAGCTTGTGTCTTGCATGCAAGCTAAACTTTAATAGTAGAATTTGATTTTTGAAAGGCCATATTTAACGTACTCAAGCTGCCCAGAGCTTTTAATGTCTTGTGTTCATTCCTGAGCTTTGTACTTCTGTGTGAAGCAGTGGCATTGGGCACCTCTGTATAGATGGGAAGGCTCCAAGGACTGGTCAGGCAATCAACCTAGGTGTGAGCGCCCAGGTTAGTAGAGCCCTTTCATGTCACCGAAGGAACATTTTCTCATTCACTAAAGACAGCTTGGCCGGTCTGCTCCATCCAAGCTAATCTGGACAAATGAAAATGGCACATTTTGTATCATGGGCATGTCACTTAGCTATTTTCTATGAGATATTGGAGATAGATCTAGTGACTAGTTTTATTTGCTAAATACATAAAAATGTGAGGTGAAAGGAAGGATTCTTGAAGGACCCCAAATGAACCATTTTATAGCTAAACAAACACAAGCTACTTGAAGGGAATGTGAGCATGCAGTAATGCCTACAGCTCCTCTTTTATTAGGAATTAGGTAACTCAGGTACTGCTGTGTTGCTGTGGACTAAGCACAACAAGCAGAGGGTGTCCGGTTGGGAACCAGTGCATTTGTCGTGTGCCATCACGGCAGGTTGCTGAGCTCACGAGTCATGGGTTGTACCTTGAGTGAGCAACAATCATGGAATGACAGAATGGTTGAGGGTGGAAGGGAGCTCTAGAGACCATCCAGCCTGTATCTTTGACAGCCACACCGCACATGAGGCTCGAATGCTGCTTTTTGCATTTTCACGGTCTGGCCTGAGCTACAGGTCCAGCACAGTGCGAGGTATCAGCAAGCAGCCCAGCAATAACGTAGCGTTGTGTCTGCCAGCAATGCCAGAGCTTTTGTGATTTGTTGTCCCCCTAGAAAATCACCGTTCTACCAGACTGAAATAGGAAATAATTTTAAGCAGGGGCATTACGGGACATGTCTTGCCTTTAGTAGTCTGAATCCCAGTGAGCACATCCTTTCGCTGTGAGTGAAACATGCAGATTTGTAACACAGATTCATAGGTAAAAATGACTTTGCTGAAAAAAAAAACCTCTTTTGTGTGTGTGAATTTATTTTGTCTTTTGGTTCTAATGTACACAGATTGCAGGGGAAAAGCCTGTCCGTGTCCTGAGTTTTTGTTGAAAATCGTTTTTTTTTTCCAAATTTTTTTGCCATTTTTTCTGTTTCTTTCCAACTCACTGTCATCTGTGACATTTTAGTAGGAGTCATCTTGTGTTGACTGAAATCAGGACACTAACTATAGGTGTCATTGTTGTAAGAATAGTGCCCTATTTGATTGCAACTTGTGAAAAAAATGTGAAAAAAGAAAACAAAAATGTATTGCATGCTTGGTTTATGCAAACCAGTTGAGAAGACTGGCTTCTCCGGTTGAGAAGTTTCCACATTTGCCTTCCATGAGTGGGAGACATTAAAAGCCAGATTCTCTTTGTGAAGTCCTCTATATCCTTCTCAGTTCGTGTGTTAATATTTTTTCAAGGAGAAAGCACTGTCAGTTTAGCCTCTCAGTACCACTGCTGATGCAAACGAACATTCAGAGATCTCATAGTATGTGTTTTCTTTTCCTAGAAATACGTAAGTCAGCTCCAGTTCTCTATGGATAAGAGCTCATGACTTCTTACGCCCATTTAGCCAGAACAGGCACATAAATGTGTGTGTGATAATTTGGTGTGTGTGGATCCAACAGAGCTTCATTCTCAATCTGGAGCTTCTTTGAGATCATGAACTGGATGTCTGCTGCCAGATGTGACGCACATCTGTGTGACAAAGCTTTGTGAAGGCCTCAGAGCAAGAACCCCTGTTTGATTTCTGACGTCTCTGCTCAAATCTTGGTTATTGGCCTTGCTCCGTTCATTCCTGTGTGCGCTCTCCTCATCAGGCTAACCTCAAGAGTAAGAAGTCCATTACACACTGTTGTGTTGCTCTAGGCTGTGCTGATCACATGCTCGGCAGGGAGCCTAGAACAGCCCTGAGCTCACATGTTCACCTTGTATAAGCCTTTCTTTCTTCCCTCCAAAATAATGAAATTATGCCCAATTACTCTTACCACTCTGAGTCCTGTTTTGCTGATTTAGCAACCTTATCCATTTGTTCTGACCTTAGTCAATTTTCCTGGTAAGCCGCTACTCCCTTTCAGTATACTTAAGAATCATCATTGGAAAGGGTTCCTCAAGCTGTCCTTTCACTATCTTGTGGTTTGAAGGGCTTGCGGTTTCTCCCACTGTTGCAGTTTTAGCTTAGGTCCATGTTGAAGTAACTTTCCCTCTTCTGTTATCTTCTAAGTCAGGCATTTTCTTACAACATTATCCAGTTCAATCTATGGCAAAGTCTGGAAATCTGACATTGAGCTTTAATATTCTGGCCCTCTTTTTCCTCTTTTTAAGGAGGCATATATAACTTAATTTTCGGGGCAGGGGGGCAGAAGTGTACTGAAAAAAAAATTCACTAAATGCATTACTGGCCTCTCATGTCTTTGTGTCCTGGTAAAATAGTCCTCAGCATGGAATTTACAGGTTGTTCCCAGACTTGCAGAGGTGAGGAAATGGCAACAAGGGCTGAATGTGAAAGGGGCACATGGAAGAAAATTACAGCATCCAAAAAACATAATTTTGATTTTTTTTCCCAACATAAAAAATTTCTGTTCATTAGCATTATTTTGAAAACAAATACAGTGTATTTCTCTTGCTTTATACAATAAATTTTTTGATATGCTCCCTGTCAGTTAAAAAGCATTGGAGCTGCCAAACACAGAGTTTCTACCTACATCCATCCTGTTTGTTATTCTGCCTTGAAGCAGAGACAAGTCACCCACAGAGCAGCTCTTAGAAGAGGACCCAAGAGATAGTGGTTTAGAAGATAAAAATAGCATTTTATTAGCTCTGGAGCTAATCCAGAGCTAATGCAACAATCAAGAAAAATCTTAACGATGCTCAGACCCGGTTGTAATGGTCACTTGACTGTTTAGTCTCAACATTCATACAAACCAACCCATGGTGAAATATGTGGTTCAGCATTTCTGGGCTCTCACAGGGAACTGATTCTGCTAAGAAGGGTCAGTTTGGGTGTGGGGGAAGTTATTTTATTTTATCTAGAGTTGTTGAGGTGGATTCACCGGGTCGTGCTCAGAGATCTCAGGGTGGATAGAGAAATTGAGCAAGTTGCTAGAGCTCTGCTGCAGGGTTCGATCAGGTATCACTGCAAACAATCTGCATCCCTTTTAGATCCCTTTTCAGTATTTCTGAGCCACCTCCGTTCCAGGTGCCTCTCTACTCCTTTGTATCTCCAGACCAAAGGAGTCGGTGGCAATTGCCTCTTGCAAATGCCACTGCACTCTCTCAAAAAGCAAATAAACACACACACAAACAAAAACAGAGCCCACTATACTCTCTGCGAGGGAAGGAAGAACCCAAACAAAGAATAAACGTATTGAGATGGAAGTTATTTTGTGTCTTTGTGGCTCTTTGGGAGTCATCTGCCATGCTGAGAGGCCTGTTTGGTAGATCCTGTGCTAATTCTCCATGATGAAAAGCTGCCCGCCTCCAGGGAGCTACCTACTGCCTTCAGGAATGGTCAGGTCTGGCACTTTTATCATGCACACTAAGAGAAGACATAATCAATTCCCCAGTTGGCACTTTACACTGAATACCCACTTTTTCAGTCTGATAGCAGGACTAAATTAGTTATTTAGCAACGAGACCCTAATTTAAAGTGAGCAAGTGCCCTGACAAGGTTCATTGTTCAAGGCCGTCCCCCCTTTGCTTTCAGATGAGAGGCCCACAAATCCCTGGAAAGTGATAAATAGACAATTAGAAAATAGATACATTTTGTTAGATCTACAAAGCTCCCTGGTGCTGTCAGGCTCACAATAAAGGGGGCTCCAGTAAATTGGTGGGCAATGAAAGCCAGCTGTACGGTCATCACTCCTACAGACACAAAGCCATATGTGGCCATTTACAGGACAACCCTGAGAATAGATTGGGCCAATAAGACCAGAGGGAACTAAAAATACTTGACAAAGTTGGCTGCTCTTCATTTAGCAAGTATAAAATATCTAATGGGGTGTAATGGAAGCTATCAATCACCTCCGTGTAAAGTACAGCTTTAATACCTTACTTTTAGCTATTAATGCAAGTTTTTATGCCTCTGTAATAAGTCGGAAATTAGTATCTTCTGTGTACAGCAAGATGATATTGTGTAACTAGCAACAAATGATGTGGACTCAACATCAGTGGCATAAAACCTACCCAGACCTAAAAATTTCTCAGTGGGAGGACGAACCCGAAGAACTCTAAGCAAGAGCAACAACCTGTGCAAAAATAATGAGAGATCTGATAGCCCTGCTTAGAGAGCATCCCATTTAGGCTTGCTTGGAAGCTGCTGTTTTTTATATTTAGTTATCAGGCTCTTTCTAAGCAGAGAGATTGGAGTAGGTGTCAGGGGAAGTTCTTCAATTATCTGGCTATTAAGGAAAAATATTAAAAATGTTTCTCTTGGAAGCAAGAATTGCAAACCCCTGGTATCTACTTAATTCTGCAACAGTAAGATTTGTAGTGCTTAATGTTGGACCTGCACAAATTAATATGGGCTTTGAGAGTGAAATTTAGCACTATGGCAAACAATTCATATGTCAACATTTCTTCCTTCGGGGCATCTGTAGAACATACGTAGTGCAATATTATAACAACATGAGTTGTAAGGAGTTGCTTCATAACATGGCAAATGAGCCCTGCAGGGAAACTGCCAGCAAAATGCCAATTTTCATCAAAATAAATCTGAGGATTTTGTGTTGTCTAATCATTGGTATGAAAGAGGTCTGGAATGCTCATCTTTCATTTGTGTGCAAGGGGCAGTCAGAGAAAGGTGTTGCAGTGTGTGTAATCTGATGTTTATTAGCAAAGGATCCATGACAGTGTCTTGAGATAAATCCCTTCCAAAACACCCACCAGCTCGTCACAAAGCACTAGCAATATACATTAGTGTTAAGGCTCTTATCCCCTATAAAGAAGGAGACTTTGTAGTGCATTTAGGGATGGCATATGCTGCAAGATGACTGTCTGCTCTCTCATACCTATTTTTAGCTGCCCTCCCAGGACAAGAATCATAATTTATTTTGCAGATAACCAAATGTCACACTCTATGACTACTTTGTTGTATAAAAAGCAATACAGTAGCTGGAGAAAAGTGACCTTCCATAATAGAAATGTCCTATAGAACTAATAGAAAATGATAACCAAGAGAATTTACCAGATAATTATATCCCTGTTCTAGAACACTCTAAAAAGAAAAATAACAAGGACATGTCCCCCCATAACATTGTACAGCATTTTACAGTTTGGGGTTGCTTGATGTTGGCTTTATTTATTTGTTTATTTACACATATATATTTTTAGAAATCCACTTAATATTTGGTCATTTCTGAGGAAATTCCACTTCAATGTTATAATGATTTTAGTTTCAAGGCTTACCTTTTGGCTCTGATTAATCAAGACATCCTTTGTGCAGGCACAGTGACTTATCATGAGCTTCTAAGTTCTATACAGTCTTTGAAATCTAGCTGAAATTATCTTAAAATTATTACATTTTATTTTTATGCAAACTGCTGACCAGGTAACGGGTACAATCTTATTGACACATACCTACAGCCAAACACAAATCTATATTTTATATCTGATCTGTCAT